>PVJX010007694.1:0-69594 GCA_004027295.1 Dolichotis patagonum
TTCTCTCACTGTAAAAACACTTGCAGTGTTTTTGGTACTTATATATTTCTGGGTTCTTCAAGGGCTGGAACCATAGTGAGTACAATAACACTATTTGCTTATATTGAATTGATTAAATTTAGCTAAACTTAAATTATAAAATATATTTGAAAATCTGGGGCCTGGGATTTATCTCAGTGTCATGAGTGCCTATCTAGCAAGTATGAAGATGTATACTCCATCCCTGGTACTGAAAAAAAGAGAAAGAAAGAAAGCAGAAAGAAAGAAGAAAGAAAAAAGAAAGAGAAGTTAGGAAGGAAGGAAGGAAGGAAGGAAGGGAAAGAAAGAAAGAAAGAAAGAAAGAAAGAAAGAAAGAAAGAAAGAAAGAAAGAAAGAAAGAAAAAAAGAAAAAGAAAGAGAAAGAAAGAAAGAAAGAAAGAAAGAAAAAAAAAGAAAAGCTGCCATTATCATCTTTTTGTGTTCTTTATATGAATTTTTCCTTTCATTTCACAATCATATTTACAAAATTATAACCATAAATTATATATTTTTCCATTATATATTTAAGAGCATTTTTAAATAAACAGGATCCAAAAAGGCTATGATATTCAGCTAATAATTATGTATTAATATTATTTGTTATATATATTGCATACTAATGTAAAATATTGACAATAGGTAAACCTGTATGTTAAGACACATAAGGGGATTCTTTCTAAAGTCTGTTCTGCAAGCAGGTAATAAAAAGAACGCAAAGTACATATTCAGAGGATTTGGCACGCAGCCACCTTTCCTTGCTTTGCTGCGGCGGCTTGGGTACACTTAGATAAGTCACGTAACCCACCGTTTGCCAGTTATCTGTGAAATGAAGGAGCAGAAATAAAAAGTTCTAAGGTTCCACCTAACTTGGTTTTTCTATTGATTTATCACACTCCAAGAGTTCATAAACTACATGAAAGAGTACATTTGCCAACACTGAAATAAACTAACACATGTTTAGGAATACAAATGAAGGTTGAGATCATATTCTGTGCGATTATATTGCAAGAACCCCCGAGAAACTGAGAATTGTTATGAAAGAAACAAACAAATGAAACTAAATTACCACTTTGGAAAAGATAGCCAATGATTAAAAATCGAAAGGTAGCCCTTAGGTCAGAAATTGGAATCTGCCTCTCACGTTAATTTCCCATTCTACTTCAGTTTCAGGTTAAGACAGCAGTGTCTCCCAATGCCTCGCTATCACACATAGCATCAAATCCAAGGTCTTTGCGTAGTGTAGTCATCCTTGTCTGGCTTCTGCCTGTCAGCTCTCCACTGTCACATCGCTCAGCAGAAAATCTGCACTAGACATCTTGAGAAGTATTGTCTCATGCTCAAATAATAATCAGATATCCTCGTGACACTCCCTTTTCTCCCTCCGTGGTTTTCTTCCTTACCCATGATCTTTCTTGGTATACTGCCTCAAAGCTCCCCAACTTCAGTGCAAACATCATTTTATTCTAACCTTTCTCAAATCCATTCCTACCAAGGGACTGATCATGCTCCTTTATCGCTTAACAGTTGCTAAGCAAGGTGTTTTTCAGTGTTCTCAATGTTGTAAGCTCTCTGAGACTTCACTACGTAGAAATCAGCAAGCACCACAGAAGTTATATAAATACTTCTTCCAGCTTTACGTTGCCTTCTGGTTCCTCAAAGGTAATGCTTTCACTGGACTATTCTAACCGATCACCTAATAGCCATGGGCAACAATTTTGGGGTTTATCTCAAATTTCTTTTAATGGAGGTGTTTGAGGCGTTAACAAAATAGATTTGTTGAAAGCAAAAGCCTGCCTTTAAGTTAACAAGATGTGTTTTCTGTTCCACAGAGAAAGAGATGCCAACTGAAACCTTTTTGAATACTTATTTGGAAGGATAATAGTCTTCATCTTAATTTAGGAAGGGACCAATATTATATACTTACAGAGAAAATTATTGTATTAAAGTGATAACTGCTTACCAACTCTATTTACCAATTGCTGGGTACTTCCTAAAAGTAGTTTTCAATTATTTAAACACAATTTAGTTTTCTGAACATAAACAACTATATCACCTACAGCTTTCATACATGAAAAGTATAATTCAAAATACAGATTTTTTGCAGTTAGACAAATACTAAACATGTATGGTGATCTGAGATAAAATGTAAAATGTAATAGTAAGTTTTGTAGTTTTCCTTACTTCACACCTTTATTTTTTGGCATTATAAGACTTATGGTTAACATAGTATATATTTTCAGCTAAAACTCTTAAAGGTGACACCCATAACATCATTTACAGTGAACTATATTTTAAAGGTACCAACTTGGACTTTACATTTGTTACTGTTGAATTTATTCACATAAGCCTGTCTTCTGACAATTATTAAAAGAATCAGAGAAACATTTTAACAATTTGCTAGAAAACATTTTGAAACTAACAGTATAGTGAAGAATTTTGAGATCACTATCTGAAACCTGGTTGTAGGATAAAAATTGAGGAAGGTGAGTTAAGCATAAGAAAATGCCTTACTTCTGAAAATATTTACAAATTCCAAAGGGGACCACTGAGATGGGTACAAGGGTGAGGCAAGATACTAATCTCATTAATTTAGGGGAAAAAATAAAAACACTTGTCCATACTAACAAATGGAATCTGATAATTTTTTTGCAGTTGGAAACCTTAAAATCCCCACCCCCAATGTAGGGTGAAATGTTAGCCTTACGTTTTGCACAAAGTCAATGCTGAGGTTTGTGTCTGGAATGTTCAGTGGAACTTACATGCATTTAAAGTGGGGGCTTTTGGAAAGTGATTGGATCATGTAACACTGGACCCATTCACAGGTGAGTTAAGCAGCTCAGCCTTCTCTTAGGAGGTGGAACCTGGTCAGAATAAGGGGGAGGTTAGGGGCAAGGCCTGGAAGGGCATTACCCACCCACACATACCTCCTTTTTTCTTCCACCCTAGCTTCACTCACAATCCACCTTCGACCATACCGTGTCTGCCTTGTAGCCAGTGAATCATGGACACGTAACCGTGAGCACAAGGAATTCCATCTTCCTGTAAGTTGTGACTGTTGGACACTTTTGTCCTGGCAACAAGGAATTCACTGAGAGTCAGCATTTCAGCTATAAATTGTGTAAATTTCAGAAGAGTGACAGAGTGATACTGAATTGCCAGCACTCTGACTTTCTTGGCAGATGTAAACTTTCTTGAGGTAAATATTGACTTTTCAAGACTAAATTTATCTCTATAACATTTTCACACATCAGTCTCTCCCATTCTCACACAGAGACACACACAGACACACACAATTGTGGACATGAGGAAAAAAGACAATAAGAAAAAAGGACCAAAAATAGTGATATAGAGTAACATACTGATTATGTAACCACCTCTTAAAACACATACTTCAAGATAATTTCCATTTCAGAGTCAGCTTTATGGGGAACACCAATAACACTTATTGGTGACAAAAATGGCTTTAAAATTGCCATAAACATGGAAATCTGGAACCATGATACTTGCTATCCTGCAAGAAATAAGAATTTCATTCTCTTAGATGATGGATTATAGAAAATGCATTGAATAAAATAGTCTATGATTATAAAATTTTCTCTGGTGATATTGATCTGGTATTGGTTATTAGTCTAAGACATGCCTTAACTATATCAAGTGCATAGTTATGCAAGTAAAACAATTATAGAAACAGTGAAATGGATGGTTGTTGCTGGGAGCATTTAGTGCTTTGAGAAATACAGTAACCACCTAAAAAATGCTTAAGTATTCATTAAAGACTAGAGACAAAGTGTGATAGTTTCCTAGTAGCATGAAAAGAAGAACTGAAAGAAAAAGAAAGAAAGAGAGAAAGAAAGAAAGAAAGAAAGAAAAAAAGAAAGAAAGAAAGAAAGAAAGAGAAAGAAAGAAAGAAAGAAAGAAAGAAAGAAAGAAAGAAAGAAAGAAAGAAAGAAAATAACCATTTCCTGCAGGAAAAGGGTATAAAAATTTAAGCATCAGGGCAAAGATTTTCTTAAATTTGCTCCAGAACACAAAGGAGTTAACATTTAAAACTGAGTTTACCATGCCCAGGACAGGACTCTTACCTGGAAAGATGAAACTTTGTGACCTTGTATGGAAATGCATTTTGAGTCCTTAGATTAACTAGATAATCAGAGCCTGTAAGAGTGGGGCTCCTATCATTCCTATCTAGTGATTCATGAATGAAATTTATCTACAAAATAGATCACACTTTGGTGAGTAATTAGTTCCTAAATAGAAGTTAAGTGTATAAATATATAATATAAAATATATATTTAATAATATAAAACATGTATGTTTATAGTATAATATTGTCAGAGTTGCAAGATACTCCATGTTAAGAGTCACAAAATAACAGCCAAACATACGGTTAATGGTGGATTTACATCACTAGTTGCTCAGGGCCTACACTTATTGAACAAAATGACAGACACAACTGCAAGCAGAATGTGTAATGTATTTTTTAACTCTCCCAATTAGTTTTCATTTATTTTTAATCAACATACAAATTAACCTTTATAAGTTAAAAGATGGTTAAAACATTTTCTGGGATATTTTTCAGGCTATGGTAACTGAGGTTATAATAAAATCTAATTTATTCTTACATTAGTGAATATTATGACTTGGGAGAATCCAGACCCCTTGTAAAATCTCTATGGATTCCCAATACGCAACAAAATTCAATTAGCCAGGTTTCCTAATGAGTCGGGCATTAATATGCAACCTGGGATCCACAGATGTGGTGCATTTATTCAGAGAAGACATCAATAAAAATAGTAGGAGAAACTGGGCTCTGTGCAGTATCTGTTCTGCTGAAGGTGACACTGAAAGCATCCATCTTTGGGAAGTATTTGCGACAAATTTCTGTAATTCAGTGTCCAAAGGTAGCAAGTTAGGCAGCTATAGCCCACAATAATATTCTCTGCACTGACTAGTTAGCATTAAATAACTATTCATAACTTTGAGCACCGACACAGAAAATTCTACCTTTACTTTGGCAATGTGTACCTTGAATTTTTACTGCTCTCTGCTTTTGGTTTGGTCCTCAGCTCAGAGTAAATACTTGACAACTCTGTTATACAGTGTTGTAATCAGTTAACATATGTGACTCCTTAGATAAAATTAGATCCAATTAAATAAAATTAAAAGCTGATTTCTTTAGTCATACTACATACATTTTAATAGCCACATGTAACTAAAAGTGAGCACATCAACTAATGCAGAGATGGAATGTGTCTATCACTGAAGAAATCTCACTGGAGAGAGATGCTCTGATGCTTAGACAACTTGAATAGGACACAACCTATAGGTGACTGCCCTTACATTTACAGAACCCTTATTAATTGATTAGTTTACTAGAACATTTTCATGTTATGATATTAATATCTTGATACATTACATTCAGATTTTACTCTATTTGATTATGCTAGTATGGTTACAACTGATAAAATTAGATACAGATTTAAGTTCACTTTTGAGCTACAAGAAAATTTCATTAGCACTCCTTACCAATAGTGAAGTCTTCATCCAGAAACCTCCACATGGATGATATTAAATCCCATTAGTAAAATCTAAAGAGTGACGTAATCAGACTCATTCTTTTCTGTCAGTTTGGTCAGTATTGTGTTATGGTGTTCATTCTAGCTCAGTAATGCCTGAAATGCAGCGTGTAAGCTGGACGCTTAACATTTGAACCTGTCTACCATATATTTCTTCTTCTTTTACTAAGAATTCTCCAATTTTTGAATGTTTCCTCATAAAATATATAATCGCTGCCTTTTGGTCAAACAAGAGGATCCACTCACCCTCCCTTAAACTTGTGCCTGGTTTGATAAGTTAATTAATTGGTTTCCATTAGAGAAATTTACAACAAATTGCAAAACTAAATGGAATGAATACTACAATAGCAGGTACATGAAACATATGAGTAGTGATTGAATATACACAATGAATGTGCAATTTAGAAAAATGCATATTACATGAAGAGATAAATTTCCAAGGACTATGGGATAAGTGTATTTGAAACAAGGAAGGGTATTTTAAGAGGTATTGGTGGCAATTTGTCTTTTACTGTAACAATATTTTTAATTTAAATAGTTCCTGTAATTTTTAATCTTTACACAAATATTCATTAGTTCCTCTTTTCTAGACTCCATGAACTTGTCTCATTTTATCTTTCCCAAATTTTGATTATTTAAGCTTTGTTCTGATTCTACTGTAATACTTAAATGTTGCTCCAAAGATACAACTTGGATGATAAGAATGTATTTATTGTTGAGATGTTGATAAGATATGTTATGCATATGTACTAACTCTCTACAATGAATCCAATCACTATATACTGCAAGTGTAGTAATAAACACAAAAAAATTTAAAAGTCAAATAAATACATTAGGAAAATGTTGCAGACAACATGTTTTGACATTATGAAATGCTATTGTCACCTTCTTGGCCTCTGCTTTTGTAACTTCACATACTGTTGATACACATGTCATAGTCCAGATGGTTACTTCGAATTCAGCAGCTTAGGAATGATTTAATCATCTTGGTTCTGAATTCTTTTGCCAGAATATTATTTTAATCTCCCTTAAAATTGTGAACATTATTTGAAGTTTAATTTTCATTTGTTCTTGCTATGAAAGATGTTAACAAAAAATAGTAGAAAGAAAAGTGACTATTTTAATAGGTTTGACCTATTTTCACTGACTAAAGTGTTGGTTTCTGTTCACAGAACCCAAGTTTTCGAAGTGATCAATTTGGAGAAAAATACATTTGACTCCTAGTTAGTGTTTTAGGATGTGATTTGATAAGTTTATGTTAGACATTTAATAATGTAACTTATTTTTCCAACTTTTCCATTGAATATTTTCATCATAAAATGAACCTTTCTAAAATTTGATGGTTTAAGTGTATCAGGATTGAATGTTGATATTATAGGAGTTTTTTTTTTGTAAGTGAGTCTTATCAATACACTTCAATTGGTTAAGTAATGCCTCATTCTCAAAGGGACTTTGAGATTAACAAAATTGTCAATGTTTAAAAAAATCATGTAGAAATATTTATTTTCTAATTTACAATTCAGGCATAATTATAAATATTTCTTATATCGATCTTTAAGCTCACCTGACAGAAGATAAACTTGTGTTTATCTGAAAGTCATGCCTCCATTCAAAAATTTTGTCAAAAAACATTTTTAATTCATTAACATATGTAGATGGGCCAGTATCCTCATTGAATATAAATTAATAAGTGAAAATATTTGTATGTGTAAAGTCAGGAAAAGTCATCTTTAAAATCTAACTATTGTACTACTCTGTAAAAGGAGGAGGACTGAACCTACAGATTATTTGGTGGACTTAAGGGTCAAAATATAAAACCCACTGTGAATGTCAGCCATCATAATGAAATATCTACCAGGGAAAATCACTGGATTCCACAGATAATGTTTTCATGCTCTTGGTTTAAAGTGTACAAAAATAGAATCTTGCAAACCTGTAATAAGTGAAAGATAATGTGTTTTAAAATAAAATTTTGAGTGGATAGAAACATTAAAACTTTGTTATTAAATAATATTGTTGCTTATTAATAAGTTACTATATGACAATTAAATCCATTTCTACAATGAATAATGGTCAATTCAAGGTCAGAATTTTTGGCCTTTCACCTACATTCTGAATCTTATACAACTTGAAGAGATATTAAGCACACATTCTTTAGCGCACTTTATTCTTTGCAATGTCCACGCTCAAGCCAATTTCAGTATAATTAAACATTTACTCTGTGAACAAAAAATTCAAACATTCTTTGTATTATAGCTACATTCAGATGTATAATGCATTTATAGCTTGGAAATATCACCTTACAATGTTATTTTAAAGGGAGAATCAATATTTAAATGACTCATGGACTATAAATGATATATAAATGTATATGGATGTTGAATTTTCCTAATCTGTAGCATTTTGCTTAATAAATTCAAACTGTGTTCATTTGTACATGTAGGCTATCTGAAATATAAAAGAATGATCAAAATTTTCCACCTTCACAATTCAGGTATAAGTAACATCTGTGTTCCTGACACTTGACTGATAGTATTTTAGTAGATTTTATTTCTTGTCATTCATCTGCAGAGGAAGGGCTAACATCCAAACACTTTTGGTGTCATATGGGGTAGAACATATATTTGAGTCTCTTAACTATGACTGCTTTGAAGGCAATAGCAATAACTATCATATTGACATATTGAAATATCTCGCATCTAGCACTTCTCCATTTATTTAAAAATATGTTGACAATTTTGGCAATAAGCAAATAATTTGTCCCTCTTAACCCTATGAAGAAACATTATTCTTCTGGAAAATTTCCAAGCTTTTTAAATTTTTTTCTTATTTTCAAAACTGTCAAGAAAAATATCTTGCCATGCTACCAAAATAATCTTTAAAAAGTCTAGCATCATGATACAAAAATTATAAACTGATTCCTTATGAAGTCAATTTCAGAACTACTTAAGACTCAAATATTATCTCACTCAATCTGTTACTTATCACTTGCTGCTTAACACTTCATAAAAATGAAGTCTAGATTAATTGGCATTCCTTACAGTCTTATAAGTAAATTACTTTCATGGTTATTCCAGATAGCAAAAACAGTAAGGGGTGACTAAACACTGACAGATTCAAATCTACCATAAATGAAATCATTTGAAGCTACTTTGACTTGAAAGGAAAAATAATGCAACAGCATCTCCCAAGTCTAAAATATGCATTTCATCAAGTAAACACAGAGAGAATCATATTTTACATGTGCATATTTCTAAATTAATGTTAAATAAAAGCTATGTTTAGCAAATACTACATGAGGAAATTCACCAATGGTTAGATAACACAGTAAGTATTATCTACTCAGCCTCCGAGACCATTATTTTCATTTAAATTCCACGAGTAGGCAAATTCTAAATGTCAAAACTTAGCACACTGTTTAATGAGTGAATAAATATTAGAAACCACAGCTCCTGAAATCTTAGGCAAATCATTATTAGGGGCTTACTACTTTTAGTACCTGACATTTGCCTGCTTTTTTCATATTGGTTTCATTCCTTATTATATATTTGCCTGGTTTGAAAATAATCTAGGTAATAAAGAAGGAAAAAGGTGCTTTTATTTGAATTTTATATGATCAAAAAGCACCACCTTCTAAAGCAGTTCTAGTACATAATATTGATGCATTACTGAACCTTAGCTGCAATTGAGCTGGGACAATTGCAGACCAGTTGTGTAGGAAACAAAGGAATGTTGTTACTGTCTATTAAAAACACATACTTTGCTACTGTGGGAGAGAGAAACAAGCCTCAAAAAGCTTGGTAACAAGTACTTGAGAGAAAATCTTAAACTGAAGAATAATCCTGGAAATAACTTTTTACTATGACTTTTACATATTTATTCTTACAAGATAAAGGATTAAGGGGTCTTTCTTTCTTTCTTTCTTCTTTCTTTCTTTCTTTCTTTCTTTCTTTCTTTCTTTCTTCTTTCTTTCTCTTTCATTTTGTGCAATTTCAGCTTATCAAAACTTACCATAATAAAATTGTTTGACAGCGCATATTTTAATTCAAGGAGCTAATTTGTCAAGTCAGTTAATAAAACCTACTCTTTTTGGCACAGTGAGATATAGATTTACAGTTGACTTAATTATGTATGCAACCATGCCACTAAGAAACTGTCCAACAAACAGAAAAGACTAGCAGATTATACCTATAAATCTCAAAGGTCAGTTGACTTTCTGATTAATTACATATTAGGGTTTTCTACTAGTATTTTGCAAAGCATTTACAAAAGAGTAAATAGTATTGCTGCTTCATTCTGCTTATGTGCACACTGTGGCCTCTCCTAGCCCAACTCTAAAAGGAAACAATACAACCTAGCAACCCAAACCTGAGAAGTAACGGCAACAATTCATTTCTCTCAGGGAATCTGTTGCTTGTAGGAGTATTTTCTGTTTTGTGTTTATTGTTGTTCTCTGTAGCCTGCACCGAAACGGAGGATTTCTTTGTGACGTTCTCTCATAAACTGTCTGTACTATAAAACTCATCCCCCTACACATACTCACATCACTGTTACAAACTTCAGTAATATCAAATTCTCATTAATATATTGGATTTATTTTAGCTGATGAGTGGTGAAAAGTTGGTTGTCCTGGAAACAGACATTAAGTAAGATGGGTTCCAATTGAACATCTATCAAGTTGTCCCAACTCAGTTAATTAGATACCTTAGTTAAATAACCTTTAATTCAACCCAACACTACTATCAGACCAGTAAATGACTGAGATCACATCACATTAAAAAGTTTTTGTACCGCAAAAGAAACCACCAATAGAGTGATGAGAAAACTTACAAAATTAAATATTACCAGCTACTTCTCAAAGGACTAGTACCTAGAATACATGAAGAACTCAAAATAAGTAAACATAAAGTCTTCCAAATTCAAAGACTGAATACAAAACCATAAATCTGAAGCAGACACTTCTCAGATGAAGAAGTACAGGGATCTTCTTATGTTAGGTAAAGCAATGAAAATACTGCTAACACTAATGTCATATATGTACTAACACAATGGGAATCTGATCTCAGTGTGGTTTATACACGGGTTCTCTTTTTTCTATCAGTGCTACTTTATTGTATTAACAAGGAATATATGTTCTACAGATTTTCTATTTATGCTTTATTACCCAAGTGTGTGAAGGATTTGGTGATTTTGTTCAAAATCAGTGACAAACCTATTAATATTTCCAAGGAATTCTGCTGCTATTGTTACTTTCAATATGTATCAGTGAACACTGATTTTTCTGTTATTTAGAACAACATGAAATTTAAAGAACTCAATATATATTCTTGCATACTTATATAAAGTTTGACAGATTAAGTTGCAATTTTATTCATACTTTTGTTTCTATTTTTCATGTTTTTTCTGTAATTTTAGAATAATATTTGGTTGGCAAATCATTGTGAACTAATGCTATATTTTCTTTGAAATTAAGATATATTTAGGTATATTAGTGAGACCTAGTTTTCTGTAGTATTTCTATATTTCTGCCAAACCAGGTTGAATGGCATATTAATTACTGAATTAAATTTTTAAGTCCTTGATAATTGAAGAACATGTATCTAGTCAGAATTATCCCTATTTATAAAGAAGTTTACCTCTTCAGGATTTGACTCACTTTAAAGTGAGATACCAGAATGAAGACTTTCACACAGGGGCTAATCGGGCAGTTCTTGCTTTGGGTTTTCCTGCCCCTGTGCCCGGTGTATCTAGGGGCTTTCAGGGTGTTAGACGTTGCTTCTTTGTGGTAGGATTATTCCACTTACTTCATAATGCAACCACTAATCCATGAGAGACACAGAATGCTAATATCATTTTAAGTAGTGAAAATATAAAAAAAAAATTTAAGCTTTGTCATACCTCCCTCAAGTCAAATCCTAGGAAAAATAGCTATGGTTAGGAACTATGACTCTACTTTGAGGAAAAATTTACATACTTTACAACTTCACCTTTCTCAGGGTTATTAGCAACCAGAACAAAGATTCATTTGTAAGCAAATTTAGTTGCAAGCAATATGTTTTTCCTACAATAGCATTTCCCCCCTTTCTGTTGATAAGAGTACCATGATTCTCTCTCTCTCTCTCTCTGTCTCTCTCTCTCTCTCTCTCTCTCTCTCTCTCTCTCTCTATGTGATGATTTGAGTGCAACAAAGATCGAAAGTCCCCTCTTCCCACTAGCTGAAAAGTAGGCACAATGCAGTTAGCAGAGTTAAAGTGAATTGCAGTTTTATTCTCATTATTTTGAATTGAGGGGGATGACACAAGAATGCATAAAAGAGGAAGCGGACTTCAATCAATTGGAGGTGTTCTGTGAACACTGATAATTCGTTCTGGTTACTGAGACCCTTGGGCTCCTTTACTGCAGCATCTTCATATATAATCTCACTCTTAAACATTTTCATTAATTCTGTGAGTAAATGTCCTACAGATAATTTTCCTTCTGATTATACTGTCCAGAATTGCTTTCTGATAGTGTAAAAATCATAATTAACAGAACATATCAAATATATGAGAGATATTTGGACTTACATCTGACACTAAAAGTGCTTCATGTTCTACTCTGTTATATTTGATTTCAATAGTAAAATCACACTGTTTCTCCAAGTTTTCAGATAATGCACATTGTTATCCATGTAAGACAATTAAGTCCTTAGTGCAATGAAGTATAAACCATTTCTAGGGAGCATTGAATCACTTTTAAGAACTTGTACGACAAAGAGTACATTTATAAGATATATACGTCAGGTTTTATAGCTTATATGCAATGGAAAATTATCAATCTGAAATCAAATGTAAATATAGACATCTTAGTGACACAAACTTTATCTTTGGCTAGCCATCAGCTGCTTTCTGCTGCAAAATCGGTAGTATTTGGACATTGAGAAAACCACTTTCCCTCAAAAATACAAATGAAACCAGAAATATTTTCCTTGAAAATGGGAATTTTTACATGCATTGTTATTTATATTTGTTGCTAGAACTGTGAAATTTTGTTACATAATAAATAATCTGACAAAGGAGGCCTATTTTCATAACATCAAAACATTTTCAGAAACATCATGAGGAAGGGAATTTCTGGAAAATATTAGTAAATTTCTAGCCAATGTGAGGGACACAAAGCACCAAGATTTGAAGTGTGCATAAAATGTGACATCTTTATACTCATTATACATGAAATTTATATCATGTACAAGTACAAATTCCCCATGATTAAAGCTATCATTATGTATATCTAAAAGTACAAATAAAATTTTAAAAAGAAAATTTAAAAATGTAAATTATATTTCAACAAATGCAAACCAGCCATTGTGAAGATATCGGATAGCTGACTTAGCACAACAGAACTGACAGATAAAAGGCAGATTCCTGATCAGTATCAAAATTCAAAGATAGTTCAGAGGCCTGCAATGCTTCTTAGGGAAGCTCACTATGAAAGTAACATTGTCATAGGTCTGAATATAGCAACGATGAAGTTAACTTATCGTGTACTTTCTATGGCAGAAGATAGTGACAACTGCATTATGGAAAAGTTAACTTAAATCCTACTTTTTGTATCACTTCTATATCAGCTTTTTTAAAACATAAATCTGTTCAATATGCTAAATCTCTTTATAATATGATAAACTTGGGATCTAGGCCAAATGGGCAATGTAAAAAATGCTGTGGGACATCTGTATTACTCAAAAAGAAAATGTAGATAGCTATCAACTATAGAAAAAAATTTACCAATTTCTTGGACTATATTGTTAACTCTTTGTACTTTAATGTCTGTGAGATAATGATGTATTTATAATTAAAGCAAATTTATTTTAAAGTTTATTTTTCCTTAAATGTAGTTGTTAGATTATTTTTCAGCTAATGAAAAGCAAATCATTAAAATAAAATAGCAAATATGGGTCAATCACATGCCATACATTTCAACAAATTTACCACAAACTACAGAGAGCTAGGAGGAAATATATTTTTGAACAAATATTATAATTTTTCAAATAGCCTTTATTATTATTATTTCAGTTTGAACTATTGGATATTACCACTTGAAATCTCTATAGTTCTTACTGAATTTAAATATGGTAGCACACTAAATAACATTACCATCTGATTTCTTTAAAAATATCCTTTCTTCTGGAAGTAAGATGGCCCTTTGAAAGAATATTATCCATATGAGGAGCTGTTTTAAATACAAGGTTCCTTTTGACTACCACAGCAGTGGTTCTGTGTGCTTACATTTAGACCAAGAAAACTTTACATGGTTATACTACACTAGTTCAAGTAATTCAGATTTGTCACTGTGCATCAAAAACACATTTGCCAATAATTACAATAAGCTTATATATCTCAGAGATAAAAGCTTTTCAAAATAAAAATCAGTCTTTAATAAGTGCAGTTACAGAACTGACCTATACAATAGAATCAACTAAACTTTAAAAGTGTGACATTCAAGACAGGTGATTCAGTCACCTACTATGCAAAGAGAAATTAAAATTTATTGAAATAAAAGTGGTAATGTATATTGTCAGTGGAAAGCTAAATTTTGAGTAAACTCTATGAATGGATGATGTAGCAATATGATATTGTGAAAATGCAGGGAAATATGCCGTTTTCTAAAACTTCTATATTCTAAGCTTGACTCCAAAAGTAACTATGAATATGCTTCCCTTTCTGAAACTCTTTGAAACTTAGGCTTCAATATTGTTAAAATTAAGCTAAAAATTGCCTACACAAATGTAGCAAAATATTTTGAAATTCAAGCTCAAGTCGTCCCCATGGTTTTGCCATCATATAGTCAACTTCACTGCTCAATTAATTATCAGATAAAATAAACTGAAAAAGTACTAAATTATCAAATCAACTCCATTTTAACTGGTAACAGAACAACCCACTAATCATTTACCCGGGAGTCTGGCATCTCTTAGTTAATATTTCCATTCTGTCTAAATTTTCCCAAACTCTTCAATGTTATGATCATACAAATGATAGCCTGACTGCTATATGGAAGCAGAGTGTGAATTATGGTTTGATAAGAAACGCTTGCCTACTGTGGAAAGATGCTTCACCTGCCCACTACCCTAGAGGAGCTTGCAATTTCCTCAAAAATTGCCCCACTTTCAACCGTATAGCTACGAAAGCCGAGGTGCTGCTCCTTCAGTCCCACACTGAGCCATCCTTGATTACCTCAGAGTCCCTTGGGGATTTTAAGTTAAATGAGATCCTACCTTATGAACTTAGACTCATGTTTTTCTTGTAGTGGACACAGAAAGAAAAATGAATGTATACATATAAAATGTACACATGTGGTACTTACAACATTCACTCTGACTAAATTGAGTGCATCTAACAAATTTAATCCTGCATAGGAATATTTTAAGTAAAAATCATGCACAGAAAATACACTTATTATTTTTGAGATCTATTTGGATGTGTGTGTGTGCTCATATTACAAGGGAAATAAAGGTTCTGAAGAGTTACAGAAAAATTCCTTGGCTCTATTTGTACTAAATTAGGACATATTTTTCTAAATTGGACAATCACTTTGCTTCTAATTCATCATGCATATTTCAAAGTCTACATGTGGAAGAGTGAGGTGGGTTATCACCCATAAAACAATACAAATTAGGATTAATAATTGAGGCTATCAAATATACTGCTTTTAAGTTTACAAATTATCTGAAAATATTATTTTATCCACGTAATTACTTAATATTATCCCTTACAACTTCCTAAAAATTGTTGTTTTGGAATTTTCTTTCTATGTATTAGGATAAATATTTCATTTTCCTAGAAGTTAAAAAACATGGCAATTAGTAATGGAAAGAGGTTTACTCCACAGAAAATATTTGAGCTAACACCAATAGGTGAAAATTAAGGCAGGTAGAAAGGCAGCAGATTTTTATGCCTCCTTACAGCAGTGGCAGAAAATCTATGGTACAACTGACAAAACAGCCTGTTGGTTATGACTGAAAGCTCTCAGAGATTCGTCGTCACTGGAATAGAGTTTGTAAAAGCTTTATACTTTGCTTATATTTTGTTCTTGATTTGGTCTTAAATAATTAGAGGTAGAATCTAGGTGGATGCGTTGGTTTAATATGCTATTGTAATATTCCTGCTTTTGGTTTCTTTCATCTCCTCCACCACTACTATGCCACCTGCACTCATCCCTTGGGTGGCTTTCCATCTGCACACCGTTCTTCAGTCCTTCTCTAAGCTGAAAGACTATCCCGAGGGGAACAATATATGTCTGAATTACAGAGCAGAAGAGATCAGCCGCCTGGTGTGACCAAAAACACAGGTCACACAGCAGCAGCAAGGCAAAATAAAACAAAAAGAAGTGGAGGTAGCATAAAGTCAGTTCTTTCAAATAAACCTGTCCTCCTCTCCTTTATGTTTTCCTTGGGAAATAACTGTTTCAGAATCTTGGTGCTCAGAAAAATATTTTCAGTGTTCTGATCCACAGGACCCTACCTCATCCTCTCCCTTCTGCACTTCTACCTGGCTCTGTACTTCAGAATTAGTATCGGATTAAAATGTGTACTGGGCTTCCCCTCCTCCTTCTCTCTTAAGCTTTGTCTAGCCACTCTCTCCATAAGCTCTCAGATAGGGCCATGTTTAATAATAAGCTCCCTTTCTGAGATATGATTAAAGAAAAAAATAAAAATCTGGAGTTCTTCCTTTTACAAGTATGATGAGTACCCTGGGTCACCTGTTGGTCTCCAATAGGAACACTGTATCCGGAGCAGTCTTTAAACTTCAAAGAAAGATCTGCCAAATATTCTATGCAATCAGCTTCAGCACTAACATAAATGGCTGCTCATCTTCAACCCTCCTTGTTCAAGATTTTTTCAAATTTAGGCTGAGACAAGGTGGGTAGAGTACATTGTTCTCTGACCAGTTCTCCAATATAGCATCATGGCTAAGATTAACCTCTATTTCTCTCTGTGAGACAGAGATCTTTTAAAAGGACATACTATGTCTGAATTTTCACCTCTATTTATATCTGTTCATCACTATGCAGAGGGAGACATACGACATCAGACATTTGTCCTATGATTAGAGACCTAGGAATAGCTGAACCAGGAAACAGCATGAAGGAAAATTTTGAAGGAATCTTATATTCTCTACCTATAAATTAAACATTCACCATGACCTTCTTTCACTCTTGTTCATTTTTTTCCTTAATCAAGAAAAAAATCCCTATGTGAATTGTAATTATTTTATAATTGCACCTTCAACAAAACCAGAAAGCTTAGCTCCATCATCTCCAGAGTTTAGAAACCAGTCCTCATTAATTATAGGAGCTGGTATCAGACCCATAACAAATGCAACATTTCATTTCCTGTACATTTTCCTTGCTGCAGTTGGATGCCATTATACTAGCAGCCTGAGGAGTCTGAGGCAATTCACTTCTACTGATCAAGAGTTTTGTGTCCACTAGAATGCCTACCTCACAAATTATAGGGTATGTTAGCTATTGTTTAGGACAGGATCCGATTCTCTATTCCTAGGCAGTTACTAGGGTTCGGTGGTATATATAGAGATTTCTTACACATGCTTTTCACTCCTAGGCATAAACCATCACTTAAATTCCCTGCTTCTTTCTTCACTATCAAAACTAATGTATAAGTGCTTGAACATTTTCTGATATTCTGTTAGCAACAATAATCTGAGGTAGCCAAGGGAGATATATGCATATATATTCAAATAGGCCTCTTTTCCACCTACCCCTACATTCTCTGCGACTAAAAGCAGTACCCTGCTCTGCTGAGTTCTTGCTTGGGACTTACTTTAACAACTGAAAGGCTTAAAAGGCATCCAAGTCCTTGGCCTTGCCCTGCCTTCTGTGCCTTTTCATCCACGTTATAAGAGACTAGAAGAAAGGAGATAGGAGTAGCTCTGGTATTTTCAGCTCAGGCTATTGTTGGTGAGACAAAAGAGAGCCAGTACACAGATGTGAGTGAGCCTGCTCAACAGAGACGTCAGTTTGGCTATCCCAAGCACATGAATAAAAATTGATTACTATTTTATGCTGCTGCCATTTGTTGTGTAACATTATTATAGCAATAGATGACTGATGTATCAATCATCTGGTGACTTCTTAACATCTTGTCATCCATCCCATTCCATTGTCTACATTCCTTCAATGACAAGTGAGTACTAAAAGACCTTCTGCAAATATTGAAAAAAAGGAAGAGCTAGGTAATAAGTACAATTTTCTATCTAATTATATTAATATACATACACATTGAAAAAGTTTAATGATGAAATATGTAAAGTTAAAGGAATGCTAAGCAAAATAAGATTTGTTGTATTTGCAGGTATTTGTACAACATTCCAGATAAACAAATCAAATTAGGACTTTATTCATAGCAATGAGTGTTTGTGTTTTTTCTTCATTGTACTTGTATGATAATATTACTAGTGAAATTGCAATAGATGTTTTAAGATAACAGTCTATAGTAAATATAATTACTTCTATTCACATAGACATGTGTATTTTTCTTATTTTTCTCATACCCATAAATGAATTATTACTGGAATATAAACAGGAAAATTGTTTTTTCTTTTGACTATTTTCACAAGAGAAGTCTAATCTATGCTTGCATGAATTTGCTGCAGTTTCATGAGTATAATATAAAGATATAGAAATATGTTACTCATGTAAATGTGTTACCTATGATTCTTTGATTGAACTGTATTAGACCTATTTAGTTAGAATCTCTAGAAGTTTCCATAACAAGGTACATACTTTTTTTAATATTATAATAAAGGACATTGATATACGAAAATGAAACTTCCAATCTACTGGATGTCTGGTATGAGTTCATGTTCTCTAAAGTCAAAGTGAGTTTTAGGTACAATGGAGGTTAAGAGCAGAAAATATTTGAGAGAAAGAAAGCTTCTGAGATAGACACAAAAGGGGTCCTGTTTTGGTTGTCAAAGACTCTGTCTTTACTTTTATAGAGTAAAATTATGAGGTGAAAGGGGTCTGAGATGGAAAAAACATGGAAACTCTCAAGATGGGCATAAGGTGGGACAGAACTGTGGTTAACCAATAAGATTAATTGTTCAGGTAAAACTGACCAAATCAGGGAAAAACGGGGAAGACAGTCACTTAGCAAGTGGGCATGCTAAAAGAGCAGTGACTCTTCCTGTAGGGGGTTGGGATGGTGACTCCTGGCTTCTTAAGGGATCCATACTTTTTAGAATGTCAACGCTTGGAATATGGCTTTTGTCTTTGTGATCTGTCTTGTGATCAGTTTTGGCTTTTGTCTTGTGATCTGGCCCACAGCAGGAGGTGTCTGTCTCCTCACAAGACATTTGGTCACTGTGAGGGCTCCCTTCAGGGCCAATCCCTGTCAGACTGCCTATAATATTTCTAAATAACTCAGCTGCATGTAACAATATTAATGAGGATTTTTCTCTAAGAAATATGATAACATTCTCATATATTCAGTCTCCCTAAAACATCAAAACAATAAACACCTCAGGCTTTTTCAATGAATTATTGTAGAACTTTTTAAATTATATCTGTCTAAGCATCTATCAATCCATTTCTTTCTTTTTTCCATATATATATATATATATATATATATATATATATATATTATTTAAACCTGAAAAGATATGTTTCTAACATCAAGAACTATTAACTATAAATACCAAAACTGTATTTTATTAAACTTTAATTGAAGTAAAATAATAAATAACACTGAAGTCAATGAATTTACAATGTTGCTAGATTTTTCTTTCTTTTCATCTTTTACTACTCCTAAGTTCTTAGGACTACAGTGTGAGGTATCCACTGTGGACTCTATAGACATCGAAATATATTGAGAGGCCACACTTAGGGTACAATATGCTCTTTTCACTTCTCTCAGTCTCCTTACAATATTATAACAAACAGCTGATTTCTGGGATTACTAGGAGAAAAATCATCTTTTCATTCATCTTCACTTTGTGGTTTAAAATGTATGAAACGAAATTGTCTAAAAGAATGATTTCCTTGTTCTCAAAAATATAATGGTTCTAGGAGATATAAGACCTTCAAATCCTGGAGAAATCCAGTTAAATCCTTAATATAGCCTTTGAATGAATCACATAAAACTACATCATTATTGCCACAAATTTAAGTTGTCACAAATTCTTTTATATATGAGATTCTTCCAAAATATTAGATAAAATCCTACAGAAAATATTTTCAACAATATATTCAAAGATCTTAGTCAAGTCATATTTCAACTATCTATAATAATGCTGTTTATAAAAACTGAAGATAGAAAGTATAGTGTTCATGAGAAATACCTGTCTAGGAAAACAAATCTGATTTATTTATTAAATAAATATTTGTTGACAGTGCCATATCATTGTTGTTGAAATAGCAACTATAAAAAAAATACCAACTATTTCTTTAAGAGAACAATGTTTTCTAAAATACTTTATAGATTCTTGTGTCTATATCAATATAATAAAATGACGAACCACAGTTTCTTGTCATTAATTCTTTACTACATGACTGTAGGGTTTCTTCCCTGCAGCCTGTTTCTGTTACTGCCTATTCTTATTTTTTTAAATAACATGAGAATAAAACAAATTATGTATTGCAAATCTTTGTATTCTTTTGCCACTGCAAATGTGCCTTTACAGTGTATACCAATTGCACATCTCTTTGCTAATTCCTTCTATGATTAAATGTGTAAAGATATTCATATTACTGTGTAACATTTATGTAGTTGCTTACTCCAGATTTTTATTTTTTGAGTATCAAAGACTAACCTCAAAAGTATCCAGCACATGGGCTGAGGCTGCAGCTCATGGGTACAGACTTTGCTTACACAGTGGTTCAATCTTTAAATCCTTAGCAAAACACAAACACACTTAGCAACCCTACATTTGGTGTCTTTGAAATTTCATCGCTGGGTATAATTCAACTTGCTGGAAAAGATAATTCTTGATCTTTTTCAGTGAATCATGTCATACAATTAATTGTTTCATGATTTTGGCTACTTAAAAAGAAACCCTCTTAAATATTGAGTACAAATATCTTCTAAATACAAGGCCAAATAAAGTATTGCATGTAAAGATGAAGAAAAAAAAGTCTATTTTTACAAGAATATAAATGACCAAACATGACTAAGTGTATGACATAGTTCTTACACTGTACATTCTGTGCCATATATATATATATATATATATATATAGCATTATATAGTCATATAATTAGACAATATGTAGTTCTGAACCATGAAATTTAACTTTTAGAATTATGTTATTATTTACATATTTATCCTATGGATGACAATTTCACAAACATAAGTAACACTATGATAAACACCTTTGTACTTACTGTTTTCTTCCTTACTATTTGGAATTACATATACCAATATGAATGCAATATTTAAGTCAAAGGGAGTGATCCCTTTCTAACTCAGCATTCATGCTGCAAGCATAGGAAAATGGATGCCTCACTACAACAGTGTCAATATTGACTTTATCGTTTTTAATTGCCTTTTGATGGACTAATTAAAAAATACATTTTGCTGTATAAATTTGACGTTTAGAAAATATATCTAAGAGTTCACATATATTTAATAATAATATGACAGGCCACATTGGGAAAATTCTAAAGAATCCGTCTTAATATAAGAGGTTTTTGAAGCGTCTACTTCTGCTATGTTTGCATATGTTCTTATACAAGCCACGTCATGCTATATCTGTTTTATTTGGAATTGCCTATTTTTCAACAACCAAAGACATACAAAAACTTAGGATGAGTCATTGTTTTCTGTTCCTTCTCTCTATATAGGTTAGATGAATCAATATAGGTAAATCATAATTAAGCAGATTCAGTTTATTGATGTTTGGTTGAGTCATCAGGTTACAAACCTTTTCAGTTTCTCTTATATTGGATTTTTCAATGGTATTAGCTCTAAATTGCTGTTATTGAACATAGGGATTTTGAGAATAGATTCAACTAGCAAAGAAAACCAATGAAGAAGCACAGGGAAAAGTCATGTTTGAGACTTAACATTCAGCTGTGCTTATAGAAGGCTATATATAAATATGTATCATTGGCACTTAAATTACATACAAAAATGAATTCCATTTATGTTTCCTTTCAAAAATTGGATTAGGCAGAGAGATAGTATTGAGGCAGACCCTGCATATATAGAATCAGTTAAGTTGGAATAGTTTAAGAAGACATCATTGTAGATAATAGAAGTAGAAGAAGGGGAAGAAGGACACTGAGCTGAAGAAAGAGAAATTAGTTGAGTTGTGTTTTAGGTGAGAAATGTTATGGGAGGAAAAGAGGGTTTGACTGTAACGTGGTTAAGGAAGTAAGATGAGCAGAGAAGGAGTGGGAGAAATCAATGATGATATTCAAACTTTTGGCTTAAAATTTTATATTAACTGTCATTAGTCAGTAAAACAGGCATATAAAGGAAAGGATAAGAAGCAAGACAAGGGGAAAAGATCAAGAGCTTAGTTTTGACCTTAACAAATTCAAAAGACCCACAGGACAAATGGAAATTTCAAGGAACAGTTGGTGATGAATGTCTGAGCTCTGGAATGAAACTTGGAGACGTTAGGGTATAATTTGGGCTGCCATCTGCAAATATAAATTAGTTAAGACCTTAGTAGTAGTTAAAGTAATAAAGTAATAAAGGGGAACAGAATACAAATGTAAGGACATATATTTGAGAATATTCATATGCAAGGCACACATAGAATTGTCTGAAAAATTAACCTGGAAAATGTCTTGAGAAATATGGTTTAAAAGTAAATGACAACAACAAATATAAACAGAATTAAAAAAAAAACCCTGAAAGTAGGGCTATGAACCGTAAGAGAAGAAAGATTTAATTATCAGGGAATACCCAGCAAGACCAAATAATGCCAGACAGCACTGAAAATCTTCCATTGAATTTAGCAACAAATTGGTGACACTGGTATGAAGAACTTCAAAATAGTGAAGGTGGAAAGCATATAGAAATATAAACAGTAAAATTGCTTTAATAATTCACTCAGTGGGTTGTTGAGTTTGAAGTTGAATTTAAACATATGAATCTAATTTTTATAGACTTTTAGTCCCTTGGAGACTTGGTAATTTTCTATGTGAGACTCCAAAGAAAGATAACCATACTCCCTGAGCATAATAATTCTACAGCATGGGAGGCAACATCTTTGAAATTGTGGCTGAATTTTCTTGTAAGACCACAAAAACACTTTTAACAGTGTGATGGCTTCAAAAAGATTCACAACTTAAAACTGATTTAACAATCAAGTTATATTTACAGGAATTTCTTTGATGTGACAAAAATATAAAACCCTAAAGAATATTCTATATGTGAATATGGAATGCTTAGCTTTATCCAAAAAATCTTGTTTCTGTTTTGTCCCTTGTTGAATTTCTCTCCTGTGCCTTGCTGCCAAGCTGCAGGAGGTGGAATTTCCTGATGAGCTGTGTAACAGCTTATTCCTTCCTCCTGTTATGTTCTTAACATCCTTGTTCAATATTAAATTGCACTGTGGCAGAGATGGGTGTGATTGTAAGCCTGGCCTCTGATACATGACTGTGTGTGTGTGTGTGTGTGTGTGTGTGTGTGTGTGTGTTTTAAGACAGAGGATTGTGATAATGCAATAGACACAAATACAATTCATAAAAAATAAATTAACAAATATTTAGTTTCAAAAGAAGTATTTTTTAAGAAGCAGCAACCACAAGCACTGTTATATAAAACTAATCAACATATTTCTGATATCTTTTCATTAAAATTTTTCAAGAACATTATAATTTTTTTAAGTTTCATCCTTAAATGGGCTATTTACAAACCAGTTACACACAAAACTTCTTTTCTTATCTTAATTTTGAAAGCTAAATTTGTATATTAAAGATCTTAAAATCACCAAAATTACTTATTTTCTTTATGTGCCCAGTGTAGCTTAGGAATTAAAACTAGCAGTGTTAAAACAGAAGGCTGGGGGCTGGGGATGTAGCTCAGCTGCATAAGCGCCTGCCTGGCAAGCTTGAGGTCATGAGTTCCATCCCCGGTACCAAAAAAAAAAAACCCAAACAAACAAATAAAAAAAAAAAAGGCTGAAGATGTGTTAAAGAAAATATCTGTTGAAATTTGAGAAACGGATAAAAGACCAATAACTTATTTATTAAAATATAGAAAAATCACATTGAAAATGGCAAAAGTGGAAGGAGTTCTGGAAATATAAACCTAAAAACATATGCGAAGCTTAGCACACTGGCATACCGTGAGAAACAAGTACAGGTAGCAGTATCAGGTGAGTTACCTAAACACGGGTGTTAGTTGAATTACCAGGATCCCTCCCAAATTTTGAGCAATCTTTTCATGTGCCTTTGTGTGCCACAGAAACAAAAGATGATTGTTCTCTGGAGAAATCACAGAGACCTAGATTTTGCTTGATAGGACACCAATCAGGCCTTGGTTTTTATGCATCTAGTAATATTTAGCTGTTGGCAAGCCCTGCTCATACACATAGGGTATTGAAGGGGCTTTTCAGTGCCTCATGACTAATGCAAAGATATTTTCTGTTAATAAAAATATGATACTTTGTCTATCTAGCAGATAGTAAATTACATGTCTCAACTTCTCTTAAAGTTAAAAGTGGTCATGTGTCACAGGTTTACACAAAAGAGTGTAAGCAGTTGCCTGTGCCAAGTCAACCTAGCACTGAATCATTAAACTTCACATGCTGTTGCTTCTTGTACTTTTCCCCACAAGTCTGCCTGGAAAGACAAACCTTCAGATCAAATTTGGAACCTTCAAGTTTAATGTTATTCCCCAAACCCTAACACACTGTCGACCAAAAGAAATGCAAATACTTATATGAATAAAAGTAAATGAATAAATATTAAGAAACTGTGTGAGGGAATATTTGTTTCTGTGTCCTACATTTCTCATCTAGTAAATTTGTAAACATAATTTGAAAGGCATGAATAATCCATTAATCATTCCCTTTTAGGAAAATGTGGAATCTGAAAAAATACAAAATAATACAATACATGTACTAGTGGGACTAGGAAGGAGAAATATTACAAAGAGAATCAAATGCAACTAAAGAAAAATAAGCATAGCTATAATTAACATGCTCAGAAAGATAAGAGGGTACATTTATGACAAAGCAAAGAAAGCAACAGAGAACCAGGGCAGCTCTTGAGAATGTAAAATATTCAAACAAAAATATTAAAAGCCACAAAAATAATTCCATATCAAACATTCTCCAGTCCTGAAAAGCACAGAGAACAATTCTCATGGTCACCGCAGTGATAGCCAGTTTCTGAAAGCAATGTTTATTTTCTCATTTCTTGTCTTTCAGGCAGCAACAACAGCGTATGACAAAGGTGATCTTTCCCCTCAGATTTTAAGGGTCTCAGAGCTCAGTCAAGAGATTTCACTTCTTAATATTTATATCCAGTCCAACTTCTTTTGCAGGGCCAAACCTGCAGAGTGATCTAACTTGTATGCATTATCTTCATTTCAAATGTAGCATGTTTAAAAGTCAAATCTTGATTTGTCTTTTGTCATGGTTTATGTCAGTGGCCCCCAGGCCTCATGCCTTTGCATTATGCATTTGTGACTGGTTCATTGTCTAGTGCTTGGATTGGTGGTGTCAGTGCTACACCCTCCTAGGGGGTGGAGCCAGGATGTGATGTAATGGCAGGAAGAAGGCATGTCTCTCTCTCTGTCTTGTGAGTTTCTGCCATCCTGTTTGCAGCCGCCATGAGCAGCGGCCCCGCCATGCCACCCTGCCTTGGAGCCAACTGAGTATGGACAGAAACCTCCAAAAACTGTAAGAAATAAACCTTTGCTTTCCCAACTTTGGGTATCAGGTATTTTGTCTCAGTGATTAGTAAAAAGTAACTAAGACAGCTTTTAACATGCATTCATCTTCCCTATTTTAGTACAACTCCAAAAAACACGGAGTCATCCCTGAGTCTTCTGTTCCTTTCATTCCTCCCATCAAGCCATCATTTTATTTTTTAGTTCAATAAGATACACCCAGCATGATGACCACTTCTGATCACAAGTAATACAAATACCTTAGTCTGACCCATCACTTTCTCTTATCAGGATTATTGCGTTAGTCCCTTAGTTTCTTGCTTCCGCTCTCTCTGACCTATGGGTACGGCAGGTAGAGCACTATGTTTGTCGTGTAGGTTAGGAGACTTAGATTCCTCTAACCTGGAGTAACTCCATTCCTCATGTATTTTTACTATAACTGACAAACCTGGGAATAACATAAACAACAGATACAAAAAGATTCTGAAAAGCACAGGCAAGACAGTAAATTGGCTATGGAATGAAGAATTTAACCATAAGGCAGGGAATCCACTGAGTTTTCTTTTTTTTTTTTATTTTAAATGGGGTAAAATTAAACACAACAAAACAGAACAGAACGGGACATAAGAAAGCATAAATTTCAAAGCTAGACAACCAGAGATCTTCACTGTCTGTCATATTGTCTCTTGTTTTAGTCTAAATGTTTGTCCATATCTTTGCATACGGGGAGCTTATACTAAATAACATAGCCAATCCTTCACAAGATGTGTAGTTCACTGGCTCCCACTTGCTAAGGGAGGGGGGGACATGGGATAGGGGACAGGACAACATGAGATGTCTGATTTTCAGCCAGTGTGCCGGCAGGCTCACAGCTGCCCCCAGAGAGGGGAGAAACTCCTTGTTCTCCCAGCACCCCGAGTCAAGCGCATGGTGCAGGTCCCGGGGCATCAGGGTCTCTCTCCTTTGGGCTGCCAAAAGTCTGCCACACTCTCAGCTGCCCCCCAGAGAGGGGAGGAGCTCCTTGTTCTCCCTGCACCCCGAGTCAAGCGCATGGTGCAGGTCCCGGGGCACCAGGGTCGCTCTCTTGCGGGCTGCCAAAAGTCTGCCACACTCCACTGAGTTTTCTTAATGCATTCCATATAAATGATATATAGAGCTTTAAGATGAAACACTCAACAGTTTTGGAGCCCAAAACTCCAAGATAAATCTCTCTCTCTCTCTCTCTCTCAACCAGGAATTGAATTCAGGACCTTGTACTTGCCAGGCAGGTTCTTATACCTCTGAGCTATATCCCAGCCCAATAAGTCTCTTCCTACTGGCTAACGGACTTGGAAAATAGCCCTTTATCCTAAGAAAAGACAAAATTATTTGCCAGTACTAAAGCTCTGCTCTGGCCAAACATCCAGGTAAAAATAGAACTCCGGGTTCAGTAGGATTAAGTAGGAAGCCAAAACTTCCACCTAAAAATCCTTGCCTTTTTCCAAGGAAGAAATAAGTGTCATTCAGTTTCCCTGCTGCAGTAGTATGATGGTACAGCTTTTGTGTCTACTGGCTTAGGCCAATGGAGTTCCCAGATACAATGACACATTATTCTAGATGTCCTTGTGACAGAGTTCCTGTATAAGATTTGCATTTGAATTGGTTCTGTCTTGGTTATTTTCTCTTACTGCAGAGACAAAATACCTGATGCCCAAAGTTAAAAGGGGAAAGTTTCATTTAGCTCACAGTTTGCAGAAGTTTCATTTCATAATTGACTGACTCCAAGATAATGTGGCATGCAAAAGAGAAACAGCTCACAGCAGGCAGAAAGTAGCAAAACAACAAGGAACCTCATCAGCCTTTTACTGTCCCTTTTATACTGTATCTAGGGTACCAGGCTTAGGCCACTGCAAAACCAGTCAGTGCAAAACCAATCAGCACGACATGCTCTAGAATCAGCTATCCATAAAAATGCTCCACCTATGACCACATGAGGATCTGGAGGGGCACCTAGACACAAAACATAATGGATACTAAAAAACTCATCTCTCCTCAGTGTTCATGGAACAGAACTACTCCATTGAAGCCATGAACTCTACTGAGTGAATAAAGTCTTTCCCCCGCCTTTTTCCCAGCTGGAAAATGGTCTCCTTCTGTTTGAATACATGCACTTGGGCTGAAAGTGTACTATAAGTAGTCTTGTGTTTACACATTGCTAGCTGTAGATTTTGGCTTCTTGGCCTCCATGTTTATGTAAGTTTATCTATGTATCTATCATCTGTCATTTATTTAATTTTTTTATAGCCATGTCCTTCAATAATCTTTCTTCAATATAGTAGCAGTATCTGAGACAAATGCTCACAAGTTGGGAGCTCATCTTCTATTCACCCCCAGTAGCAAGAGATGCACTGAGAGTCCTATCTCTACCAAACACGATCTTTTGCAGGGTTCACCAGATGTGCCTCTATTACAACCTGTTAAAAACAGACGTAATCAGGAAGACATTCTGAGGCTGAGATTGCCATCTGGAGGTCTCACTCCACAACCTTTATCACACTTTACCCATTGTCAAGGGGGATCAGAGTAGCTGAGCTTTCTCCCATACCTAGCGGCAATGAGGCTAAGAGAACTGAATGTTGTGAATCTAGGTTTGTTAGCATTCTAGTTTTTCTTCTTTCAGTGTCCAGGAATTGAAGTGGACAGCTGCTTCTCCTCCCCAGTCCCATCCTGTGGTAATAATTTGAGTGTAACTCAGTCCTTTACTTTCCCCTCCTAGTGGCTGCAGGGCTCCAGTGACAATCTGATCTTACTGAAAAGAGAGTCGGTGTTCCACAAACACAGGAATGAGGGATATTGACGGATATTTGGCAAAATGTATTAACTGTGTCTATGGAATGTCTTGTAAAAGACTTAGGTTGGTTTTCTAAAACAATAAAATAAAATGCATGTATCAGTGATAGAAAAATTTGGAAAATAAAATCACAACCTTTTGTGTTATACCATTGATAGGCAAATTAATGCAACTGTGATTTGTAATAAATTACTGTCCATGAAATTTGCGAAGGAATATAGAGGATAGTGCTGGTGTGATAGTTAATCTTGATTGTCAGTGTGCTTACTTAACAGTCACCTTGGGAATTAGTGAAATACACTGCTGGGCATGTTTACGTAGCAGGACCCGAGGACTCCATCTGGTCCGTGTTTTTATTATTTATGATGATCTTCCCTGTTTTCTGCTTCCTATTCACCATGAAATGAGAATCTTTGTTTTACCAAAATTTTTGCTATGTTTCTGCCTTAGATCCAACTGATCATGGACTGATACCATGGAAACTATGAGGTAATAAACTTCTTCTTTAAGGTATAGGTATCAGAATTTTTTGTCCCATAAATGGGAAAGAGATCAATACAGATAATATAAAGGAGCCAAACTTTTAAATAGTAAAATCAAAAGCAAACTCTTGAACCAATAAACTGATATGTATGATATATCCATATAGATATAGATGCTAAATATAGGCATAGATATATCAATAAGTGACACCCCCAAAAAATTTGAGAAAATTTTATATAGAGATTTGATTAAAGGGGTGGAACATTGTTTTCATTATATGAATAATTTGTCATTTTCTCAGTGATGTACATCTATTGCTTTAAAATGAATATGAATTCCAAGGAACTACTTTGAGTCTGTGTGTGTGGGTATGTGTAAATGATAACTGTTAAATAGACATGCATTATATTCCATAAGAGGTCCAATGCTGTTTGCAGTAGCACTTTCTCAATGGCACAATATGTTCCATTAAAGCTACCATCATTTGAAAAGTGTTTAAGAACACAATAAGTGAAACCTTATTATCTAAAGTTGCTAACTTTTATGCTAATCTCAACCCTGATTGATGAATACAGAATAAAAATTTCTGTCATCTATTCTATTCAGAACCCAGTGTATCCTGAGTGGTAATTTCTCTATAAGCCTTGAGAATATGCTATAATTTTTTCCTTCTCTGCAAAGTGTGAGAACACCAATGTAACAGTAGCTATTGCTCCAAAACAGAGCAATTCTACCCATATTCAAAAAGAATAAAAAAGAACATGAGGTTATTTAATAGATATTCAATAGAGTCATGTAGACATATTCAGACATAAAATTAATCAGGGAGGAGACATCTGTTCTATCCCTTACCTCACAGAAGTTAAAGGATAACTTATTTAAAAGCATCATTACTGTTAATGTCCAGTTGTCTTATTGTAAAGTGCTGTGTTGCTTATGTTGTTCTGTTTTAATATGCTTTTCTCTGCCCTCTTTTGTTTTATTCTCTTTAAAATAAATTTTAAAAAAATAAAAGCATCAGTAACAGTTCCTGGTGCATAGGATACATAACAAATTTTTCCTCATTTGCTTATAAAACAAATTCAACAATTCATCAAAGTAATTAAGCAAAAAACATTCATACCAGTCTTGTTTAAATTCTTGAATTATTTGTCTTTTAATATAATCTTTCTCAAAAATGACTTATTTAATAAAAAGAACACAGTATTCAAAATTCCAGAATTTTAAACAGTTTCAAATAAACGAAATTTAAATTATGAGTTCCTCAATTACTTTCTACAGAATGATTTATTTTCTCATACTCTGCTGTGTACCTAGGGACTTTACTTTTCAAATGTCCATTTTCATTTCTAAGTCATATAAATACTTTTGGTGATATTTCTCCCATCCTTTCATGAAAAGTAGAAAAATAATCATAGGTTCCTCTCAATTTAAAAAAAAATCCTCACTTTTAACACTTACACCTTTTCTTCAATTGAACTGTGTCCCACTTCTCTTTTTGTCACTATAATAAGTCGCCTACCTCTTTCAAAATCTCTGCTTTCTCGCTGTTCTGCTTTAGTCCTGGCATTAAACAAGTTTACCATCAAGATAAAACTAATATTCATATGCAATTATTTTCACTTCCGTTGGTTGCTGGAAGCGGGGTGGAGAGCAGAGAGACATCTGCTCTAGTGCTGCTGGGAGTCCGGACCTCTAAGATCTGAAAAGCTGAGGAGGAAATCACTGTTCACAGCGGGGCTTCACAGTGAGCACCGAAGCACTGCAGTTTTCTCTTACTTCAGGGAAACTCATATTCAGATCAAATATATTCATTTATTCAATATTTACTGAGCACTTACTAAATTCTCAACACTGAGATAGTTAGTAGAAGTACTAAAATATGTTGTACAAAATCCAAAATGAAATATACTCTTTTTAACTCACAAAGCAAGAACATAAGGTAGAAAATAACACCTCAGATTTACAAGTGAAACAACTGTAGCTTATCAATAGTAAATGCTTCACTGTATTCTGTGCAGAATACAAGGAAAGACATAGAATTAACTTAAGAATTGGCTCCAGAAATTCACATTGAAAAATTCTACTTAGAGAATGTTTATGATATATACATACCTCTTTACTGAAGCATTCTTTGGATCATATCATATATATATATTATATGGTCTTTAAAAAAAGGCCATTACTGATAATAAGAAACTTGAACAGAATTAAAGCTCATTTTCAGCTGATTCTGCTTTACATTAGCAATTATAAAAATGAGATCTCACTCCCTCTCTCTCAAAGTTCTCTGTCTCTGAATCTGTCTCTGTCTCTCTGTTTATCTCTCTTGCTCTGCCTCTCTCCCTCTGTCTCTCTCTGTCTCTGTCCATCTCTGTCTCTCTCTGTCTCTGTGTCTCTCCCTGTGTCTCTGTCTGTTTCTTTCTGTCTCCCTTTCTTCTATCCTGCCCTATCTGTCTCTTTGTGTCTCCGACTCTTGAATGTCGTCTCTATCTCCTTGTGTTGCTCTGTTTACCATTTTTCCATCTGTCAGAATCTGTCTTTTTGTCTGTTTGGGGACTCTCCCTATATTTCTCTTTGTGAATGTTTCTATTCTTGTTTCCATTCTTTCCTCATTATGAATCTCAGTTTCTCTCTGTTTTCTCTTTTTACTCATCTTTCAGTGTTTCTATCTTTCTCTTTCCCCTCTTTCCTTCTTTTTTTTCCTTTGAGCAACTATCTCCATGTTTCTCTTGATTTCTCTGTATCTCAGACTGAGGTGCCAGGTTCTAAGGAAATAGCAAACTCTCACCTAGTTTTAATGACCATCTCTGAATTTCAGTGGTGTGCTGTAAAATTGAAGAACTAAATCTTTTAAACGTTAAAGCAAAAAGGAAAGTCACTGTCCTTGGATAAACAGTTTGCATTTGCATAAGGATTCAGTGATGCAGAATCAGAAAAGGCTCATTCTGACACTTCCACGAACACAACAGGGAGAGCATTCATTAGCTGGGCTCCTGTTTGAATGATGCGCTTCATCTGCTGTCCTCCCCCATTCAGGAAATAGTGCTTAATTCTGTCTGAAACCCACCCTTTCACTAGGCATTAGAATGAATGACTTTACAAAGTAATAGGAGCTACACATCTGCCATGGCCTGAGAATGCTTATACTCTAAAAGCCATACGGAAGTTACACCTCCTGTCAATTTCTTATCCATCATGATGCAAAATAAGCAAGCTTTGAATTTTTCCATTTACCAGGCCAATGGACAGAAATGCTTTAAGTTCTTTAGTTGTTGAATTATTGACTGCCTCTGCCTTTTGCATTTCTAGCCTCAATGGCCATGATCTAAAATTCAAGGTTTAGTACAGTTTAGTGAGATAAAAGGAAATTTAGCCATTGCAGTGCTCTCGTAGAAATTTTTATTCTTCACTGTAGAAATAATTTGTTGTTGTTATTTCTGATACATATTCTTCTTGAGATGTGATTGCTACATTGAGACAATTATATTATAGAATATTTAGCAGTTAACAGATTTCTGTTGCTTTGGCTGATTCTACACAAACTCTGGGAGACTGAGTTATCACCTGAAATACTGAGGAAAAATATTTAGGGGGTTTGTTAAGGTTTCCACAGAAAATGATTTTGTTCTTGGAGCACAATCTGAGGTTTTAAGCAATTCATATTAAATAATTAGTTGTGCATGTCTGTATGTACGTGTACATATAATGCATTAGTATGTTTATTGTTTTCAGCCTAAGACAGGTCACATTTGGCCTCATATTCCTCCAAGAATGGCATTTTGCTGCACACTTCACAGGTGTTGATTCTACTTCAAGGTCATGCTATTCATGCTCACTTTTAAAAGAACTTCCCCACCTAATGCTCTAATGTGTATGAAAATAATGGTTTCATTTGTAATTTCTGTGTATATTTTCTGGTTTTTAATTTTTTTTTCTTTTTAAGAGCAGGAAATATTTATTGAGGGAAAGTTAGGTTTAGTGTAAAGAAACAGAAGGTGTCTTAGAAAGTGAATTGCTCTATTTTCTGTCTTTTATCATGTGAACCCAGTGACTCCACTCGTATTCAATTTAAAAGCAAGTTACATATTAATTCAGTTTCTGAGCATTCTGAGTCTTTGAAATTTTTACACAGATTCTACCAAGAGAACATAATCTTGCTATAAATTACTCACAGTGACTCTTTCCTGCTCACTCAAAATTGATTATGATCACTAATGAATTCCCACAGTTCCCTTGAATAGCTTTGCATGCAACTCAGTAATATGTGAACATGAAACTAGCACAGAAAACCCCACAGGTAGTTGTTAGTTTCGAAGCCACAGTCTGCCACATTATAAAGTGACAAGTCATAAAATTTCTATTACAAAAGAAAAAAATATACACACATAATAGTTTTATGTGAGAATAACAAAACCAGTTTTGGAGAGTCATCTCCCTCTGAAGCAGTCATTTCTATTGTATAATTCTGCAACTTTTTTAAATTTTTTTTTTTTTTTGCAAGTGAAAGCCTTGGAAACTGAATGACAAAATGGTTCTAGTGCAGAGTGATTTCCATTAGAGGCATAAATCATTCAATAAAATGGAAAAAAATAACTGTGACTAAAAACTACTTACAGAGTTTCAAGTAAAAAATAAACAACATATAAGCACTAGAGTAAGAAGCAGTGTTACCTTTTTGTTTAAATTATTGTTACTGTAAACTTTAATTTATTCATAGGTTGAAATCCTTAGTGAAACTTAAACCATATATTTTCCCCATAGGATTAGGACTACAATAAAATATAAACATATACAGACATGTCTATGTTAGAAAAAAGTTGAGATAAAAGTTGATTTATGAAAATTCTACAACATTTTGCAAAATATTAGGTAAGAAAAAAGTCTGTTTTCTTAAACTTTATCTGCACATTTATAATAAGAGGTAGTATGCTTATCTACAGTTATAAAATGCTCACAATAGGAATTACTTCATTCATTTTTAGTTTTACTTTTTACTATATTGTAAAATGTCATATTTTTGGGAAGTAAAATTCCTTATGATCAAGTGACAACGAAAAGGAATCATTAATTACTCATTTATTTGCTTGACATGCATTTTTCGATCAAAGAAAATAGTGATTTTCTTTGATAAGAAAAACATTTGAGTTTACTTTTAGTCTTAAGCTATGTATCAAAATACTGGGAAATTTTTGAAAATGGTGAAAGAGCAGGTTGTCCGTCTGTGCAAAAAACTGAATAATTAAAAAAAATGATTAACATAGTGCATATTATGTAAAACTCAAATGTGAAAATATTAAGAAACAAGATCGTAGTAGTGCACATCTGACATCAACTCAAGTTATTTTTCTTAGAATTAATACTATTCATGTCCTGTTAAACCAATGTTATATTTCATCTACTAATATCACCAAATAATATCAATGGAGAAAATATAATTTTTTTCAAAAGAAAAGCTTTCCTGGAAAAGTTTTCGATTAAATCTCTTGATAAATAATAATCAAATCACTTCATAATAATAATAATAATAATAATCAAAAACACTCCATAATTTTCTAGGGAGACAGTCTACTGTGCTACCTTTTTTAGGTCCCTTAACAGTTTAAGCCCTTTAACAGTTAATGCTTAGAGATGCTTTTGTCACAAAATTGTAGGGATTCACATTTCCTGCTCAGCACATCTTTGGGGTGAGGAGGTCACACTCAGTAGAATTGGGTACCCATTAAATTACACTTTTATTTCATAGGAGAATGAGTCCACAGTCAAAGAGTATCGAGTAGCTGAAACTTGAAGACTCACGTCCACTGAGAAATGCACCAACTTGCTCTTAGACAGACCTTAAGCAAACTAAAGAAACCAATAGTGGAACCAATTTACAGAGAAAAACAAGTGCACATGCACATATACAAAAATACTTCATACAGCCTGCAAACTGCAGGCAACACTTCGTTTTTGAAATATCTCTTTTTAAAACAAATCATTTGGTTCTCTAATGTTAAGCAGCTCATTGACTTGAGTATCTGGTTACTATGTTTGACAACTGGCTTTCTCCTGAGCTCAGCTTTCATGGGGACATGTACTGTGCAGTTGCTAACAGTGGCTTTGTGCATGTGTACTGCAACTCCACCAAAGCAGTGACTATCTGTGTACACAAGAGTCACACGTTAGACTACCAACAGGTTGGTCCCGAATCTTATTATTCAGGGCCCACCTGCCCTGTAGCTACTAAAGTGTGATTTTTAAAGAGAAGCCAGATCACAAAGTAGGAAAGCTACTAAAACTAGTATTAATTTTGTATGATAAGGATTAAGTCAACCTAGATTCAAATTTTAAATGGTTAATGCCCCTGCATATTTTCAAAAACAGATAGATATTCCAATGCACTAAAACATTTATATTGAAAGCATCAGGACACTCCATAGCATAGCAAGGCAAAACCATTCACACTAATCATTGTGATGCAGTTTGTGACTTTAACTTACGTGCTAATTAAAACCTCCTTCACTGATACACTGACATAAAACAGAATGTCAGTGTGTGCATGCATGAAAACAAAACACGACACGTCAACTCTGATGCCATTTTCCTATGATTTTCAGGAGGAAGAAGTAGAGGGAGTGGTGGAGAATTTGTTTTTTAAATGACAAACCAGAGTTACAACTCAAAAGCATGCATCTTTGCAAATATTACAATATCTCAACAAAATTACTATATCATTCTGTGATCCAGAAGCATAAGAGGCCATACAGTGATACTTACCTTACCAGCAAATAATTACTTGCACATCATGACTATTCTGTTCTTTGAACAATCATAACAGAAAGTGATACGACAGATACATTATTCTGAAATAAGGTCTGAACTTTCTTTTTAGTTTACTGCTATCTTAAATCAGAAAAGCTAAGGAAAGAGTTGAGGGGAGAAAAAGAACTTACTTGCGCTTCAAAGTTTCATCTGTACTCCATGTAAGCTTATGCAGCAAGTTTCCTTGCCAACGCTGCCTGCTGCACATTCCTTTAAAAACAACCAACGCTTATAATCTAGTTTCAAGACGATTCGCTCACACATTACACTTCTTGTTTCTTTGAGCCATTAATGTCCACTTTCGTATCGTCACCAAAATATGACTAGAGATTTTTTAAAACGCACAGCAAAGCAAAACACGTCAGCACGTTAAGCCAGGAGGCATACCATCCTTCCCCACGTTCTGAGCTACACGCCAACTGCCGTACTTAGCACAAGCAACTAACTCAGAGGCTCGCAGGAATCCGTCTGCCCTCTATCTGTGGCTATTAGCTCAGCACGTTGATTCACTGGCACTGAAGCAGCAGCAATTAGCTCTCCTGCTCCTCACAGCAGACACAGGAGACGACTGAGTGTGCTAAACCACTCGGTGACTAGTGAGCGCTTCACGCCAATTAGTAGCAGGTGCTACAGCCCAGAAGACAAATTGATGTCCCACTGACCATGGTTGCTGGCTGCTTTATTGTGCTGTGTTCTGTCAGCCCGTCTGGTGGTTCTCTGTTCTCTTTTGCGTGGTTGTTCGTCATTGTTTTACTTCAACAGTACTAAGAAGGTTAGCAGCTTACATCCAGTAACACTATTACTGAGGAGTCGAGATAATCTCTTAAGCTCTTTTCACAATTCTCCCTTGCAGCCACTCTCCTCTTTCTCTCTTTCCTTTTTCACCTCCACCATGAAATCCACACTCTCATAATAATTACTGTACATTGGCAGGGCAGGATGTAAGACAACTTCATGCATTTTATAGAAAACAAAAGTAGACATTCTGGATTATAAAAGCATGCACCTGATACAAGGGTATAAGAATATTGTGCTATGTAAAATCCTCATAGCAAATTTCTATAGAGGAATAGGTAAACTAGTGGAGGAAAGCAGGTATTTTTATTTAATGAGGTATACATTTTTAAGGAATCTAACTTACTTAGTTTTATTGAAGTCCATATCAAATTTTTTCCTACCTAATCACCTGAGCACCTAAGAATAAAGAAACTAGAAATTAAAGTAAACTCAGAAGATACCCTAATAATATGACATAGAGAAAAATAACCCTTAGGTTGACTCAGATAAAAGAGGTGAAGTGTGTTAGAGTCAAAATTCCTGAGAACACTTGGTTTTCTCAAAGACAACATATTTTTTTTTAATCATGATGAGATACTTACTCAATTTAAGAAAAAAATAGCAATGCCTCTAGAAATCTTACTAGATTTATATACATACTCCCAGAGTAAAATTTCACTAAAAACAATGCCTACTTCTCTTGCTGGTTCAGTTTTCTAGGGGAGAGGAAAGCCGTGAATGTGGGGTGAATCTGGTGTCAGTTAAAGATGTCGTAAATTCAAAGAGTAAAATATGTAAAAGTAAAGATGAAGGGTCATAGATAAGCCTTAAGAGCCCTCAGGCAAAACCTATTTTTTTCTGGTTTCACACGCAACTCTAATAAATTCAATTATTTTATTCCTCCAAATCAATGAAGATGCAGAAATACTGATGTGGACTTGTAGAAGCATAAGCATTAAATACTTATAAGAACTCATCTTCTTAAAATTTTAACAATTGCTGCTTTACTAACAACACTTACCAATAAATACTTTTGAGATGATTTCTCATTTCACTGAAATATTACATATATGAAATAATACATATGTTGATATTGAGTGGTGGTTGGCATCATAAGGTTGTCCTAGTAGCAATAAAAGTTATTAATTATATTCCATATGAATTTAAATGTCACCCTCACTATTGGTGATATTAAATTGAAACTTTGATGATACATCAGAAATGTAGCTACAACACAGATAATTTCATCTCTTCCTTGGCTCCGCTGAGAAGTTAGATTATGTAGTATGATTCTTATTGATGGAAAGTTTCATTTTTTTAATAAAAATCACTATATTTCATATCTAGATATTAAAAATGTATTTAATATAAGATGACAAATATGCAATATTTTACAGCATAAAAAGGCAAATTTCATGGAAATCAATTTAAAAACAAAAATGCAGAATGCAAACAATCACCAAAAACTTTATTACCCAGAAATTATTATTGTTAAGCATATGATGTGTAATATTCTAGTTTCTCCTCCCTCTCTTTCTCAATCTCTCCTTTTTGCCTCAGTCTCCTTCCACCTTTCATTTTAAAATCCACTCAACACAACTCTACATACTACATTGAACCCCCCTTTTCACTTAAAAAATCAATATCCTAAAAAAATAATTTACTATATAGCCTTTAAGTTAGTTTTCTATTTGTTAAAACACTAATCATGACATTCATGAGAAACTTGGAAAAAATAAAAATACCCTGGAAGTTTTTGAAATAGAAAATAAATAGTATGCGTCCTAAGTAAAAACTGAATTCCAATATGTACATACCTATTCACATCCATCAACATATATTATATGCATGTATTATATTAATATATGTATACATGCAATATATATTATATTCATATATAATTCATATATACATATCTCTATATTATATTCATATATATAGTGTATATACACACAGGCATCATGAGGAATATAAACTTGTTTGTTATTGTGCAGAGATTATGTGGATTTTTGCCAATGGCTTTTTTCCATGCTGGGCGTTGCACTCAGAACTTTGAGCATACTAAGCAAGTGCTTTGCCACTGAGCTACACTCCCAGAACCCTCCGGATCTTTTAAAATGAATTTTTTATTTATTAACATTTAAGTACTATTTTACTTTGTTTTACTTTCTTTTCCAAAACTAATTATCAGAAAATATTTAATGTATATCTGTCTTATGTGTACTGTAGCAAAAGATTTACTATATGCTATTCTAATAATTCACAGCATGAATTGTTTTAGAATATTGTGAGATTATTTGATACAAAATTCATGTTACACTTTACAGAGTACTAAAATACAAAACACATTATACTCTAATTCCATGCCAAAAATGATCTCCATTGTGCCTACATTTTGGAAGATTAATATGAAAATTTGCACATATGTCAGTTCTGGCCTCTAAAACTAGTTGAACAATAAGGAACAAAAAGGAGTCAAAGACACAAAATTCATTTTCTGTATTTAATCTTTGTGGAATCTTCACTTATAACAATAAGTTTACAGAGAGTTTAATGCTATGTCTCTTATTGACAAAAGACTTAAAACGAAGTTTATTCCACTGACTGGCAGGCAAATTTACACAGTCAGTGTACAGCAATAAATTTTATTGCTAAGAAGTATTTCAAAGTATCTGCTTAAAGGACAGCAAACCAATATTAATTTATATATTATTCTCAAATATATATCATCACAAAAGCAAGACAGAAGAGTATTTTGTTTATCCTGATAGAATGAGAACTGAATCAGTGAGTGAGTAGAAACTGCAAAATAAAGAGAAGCAGAAAAGACCTTTTCTGGTTTACTTATTACTCTGATTAAAGCCTTCTGGAACAAAAGTTTCTGAAGTACTATCGAAGTAATCTGCTCGTGATAAGCAGTGCCTTAGCAAGCTGTCTAGAACCATTAATTCAAGTATTCTCCCAACACTTATTTAAAGTTGATATTCAAATTGTTTTGTATAATCACACAATAAGAACCCATTCAAGAACCTAGTGGCTAAAGCATCATCTTTGTTCATGATGTCTTTATCATGATTTCTTTATATATAATTTTTCTGACATTTCTTTATTGTCAGTATCCAAAGCAGCTATAGTTAACTTAGTTTCTTTCACATTTTTTTCTAACTGCAGTATTTGCACATTTTATAGTGATAACTTGAAGGACAAGGAAAAGTATAATCTTTGTTTAATGCTTACCTCTCCTGAGGATTTCGATAGACATACTATTCTTTACAGAGAGCAATTTAAAGATATAATGCAGTATTTAAGGGGAAATGCTTAAAAGAATAACTAACTTCAATATATGGACAGTTTTACTTAGTAAAGTATGGGAAGATATTGAGCCATTCACAACATTTTTTAAATTTTAGTTCCTAAAGATTATTAAATTCAGAGGGATGTTTGTTTTCATATATATCTGATGGACTTTAAATTACAGGAACTATTTTTTAATCTTCTATGAGACTAGACATTATAAAAATTAAAATATATGATTATTTCATATAATTTAAAATCCCTTGAAAACAGAAAAATAAAACTACAAAAAAGATACTAATTGTTGTAAAATGTTTCTTAAATGTGATTTTTTCTTTTAGTTATTTTTATTTGCCTTAGATATCTCTTTTCACCCCCAGAAAGAAATTTAGACTCTACAAAATGGTTTGATACCAACAGTAAAAAAAATTAAAATAACATATTACATATGCTGACTTTTCACATTTCTAGTTTTTTAAACTTCTTATATTTGTATGGTAATGTTGCTGAATAAATCACCATGGATTTCGCAGCTTAATATACATTTAGTATCTCAAAGTGGGTATGACTCAGAGGTCTGGGGTGCAGCCCCACTAGGTTGTAATTTGTGGGGTAAAGCTGTAATTTGTTGGCTGGACTAAGTTCTTTCCTAGAGTCTGTGTCAGGGGAGAATATTCTTTCCATGCACACGTGAGTTGTTTGGTAAAGATCACTTGACTGGATGAGCGGGGACCCTGGGTTGACTTTTGCTCTATTCCCCACATTACCTGCAGAGTATAGGATGTTCCCATTTCCTGCCCAGAATGTTTCCTAGGCAGTTTACAACAGGATCGTTTCTTCAGGACCTTCAGGAAAAGCTTTGCGTTCTAGCAAGTACACACCTTACTTCTCGGTAATCACAGGATTGATTCCTCTTCACTTTTTCTGCATTCTATTGGTTAGGAACAAACTACAGTTCCTTCTACTGCTAAAGAAGGAGATGATTGAGGAAACAATACAAGTGATCTAGGTCAAAGAATATCCTGACATTCTGCCTGCCACAGCAGATTAATTCAATGTATTTAATATATATATATACAGACAAGTATGTATATATATATGCATATATATGAATATACTATAAATATTATATTATAGTAATATAATATACTATAATATGAATATATGATAAATATTACATTATAGTAATATAATATAGTATAAATATATATTATAGTAATACATTACTATAGTATTACTATAGTATAGTAATAACATTACTATAATATATATTATAATAATATATATAATATATGTAGTGATATATATACTATATATAATAAATATAGTGATATATAATAATAATATATTATAAATAATATAAATATAAATATATATTTATTATATATTACATATATAATATATAACATTTACATATTATATAAAAATTTATATATAAAATATATATGTATTTATTTATATTTATAGAGAAATATATTTATATTAAATATATATGAATATATAAATATAAATTTTAGATATATATCTAATATATATTTTAGATATATATCTTTTTGTATAAATATATATAAAACAATAACAAAAGTAGTTGAAAATGTGAATAATAAAAGCTTGCTTTCCATTGGTTTGAAAGCATTCAGGACATTTTGTGTGTAAAATTCTGCATTATTTTATCAGGGAAAAAGATTGACGTGCTCTTTCTCTAAACTATATTGATTAACTGATTAGTTGACATTTAGATATATATGCTTCAATATATGTGTCATGGAAATATATCAATATTGCATGGTGAAAATATTCATTATGTCTCAAAAACACTAATAAAATTTTTTAAAAGTCAAAAGAATCTTAGTACAAATTTAAGGTACATACTTATACTATATATTAGAGGATGTTTTTTCCTATGAATTACATGTTTTATATAACTTTCTAAGATCCATGGAACTTTAAATTGGAATTCTGTTCTGTTTAGTATAAGAACCTAAAGAAGATTATCAAGTTATCCCATTAGATTTTCTAACCATACTCTTATGTCACATAGATCTTATTTATATATATGTATGTTAGTAATAACAGATAAACCAAACTTATTTAATAGGTAAAAAATGAATTATTCCAGCCATTTAAAACTTTTACAGTTATATTTTAGGTAGCAGCAAAAATTAATTATAAGAATCCTCATTATAACTTGGCTACATTACAAGCACCTGAAGAAATACACCGCAGTACTTGGCTAACTTCAAGGTGACCTTAATCATCGCTACTTTCAAAATTGTACAAAATTTATCACTCCAAAAGGACCCTAGTCTTGATAAATATTAGTTGAATATCAGATGCAGTATCACACGCATTTATATAAATACTGTTTTCAGGTGAAAAATGACAGATCAACCTGTGCTGGTACTGAGGTATGTGTTACCTCACTTTTTGATTTGTGCTGGTTTTACTTGGACTCAGTAGTCATTATTTTAGCACATTTCAAAGAGTAGAATTTCAAGAGACAGTTCTGGCCAAGAGTGCAAATAAACTCAGTCTTTATGTCCTTGTCTGTGCCCTGCTTTCTACTGCAGAAGGAGGCATAGCCAAGTATGCTGAAGGGTAAGTGACATTTCTTCAAAAGCTGAGGCCACCTGCCCCCTATTCCCAAACTAAACTCTGCAGTAGAAGAAACACAGGCTCTGAGTTACTCCAGAGCCCAGAAAGCTTCTGCACCAAGCAGAGGAATCTGAAGTGAGCTGAGTGGTGTGTACGGGATGCAGGGATTTTACACACTTTACTTTACCAAGTAATCAATAACTTAGCCCCATCTTTTGGCTCCTATTGCCACCTTTTAAAGACACCTCCAATGCCTCAGATTTAAAGGACAATGGACAGTTGATTTATTGCTTTGCAATTATTCCCATATCTCCAAAACATGTGAAATATTCTTCCTTTAAATCCATGCCCTGCTGGAGTGAAGAAATTTGTAAGTGCTTTATAGCTTCATTTAAAAGGGTTTCAAAATTTCCATAGCAGCAAATAACCATGACAGATATTTTGGAACAAGGTCAAGTTCCACCACAAAGTGATACGACAAGATAGTTCTGCATTTAATAGAAACAGGTGTTAATGTCGAACCAGGGACACCTTCCAAGATACGTGTACCTATAACTATACCAAAGGTTCATTTTACATTGATTCAGCGCTACGGAGGAGTTAAGTGGCTGGAAAGTGTGTGGGTTTACCATTGTCCCTCCTTACTGTTTCATTAAGAAGCTACCCTAACATTGAGAGGCTGAGAAACAATATTTTTCTTCCTGATTCTGATGTAAAAGCTGACATAATTATGGCCATAGTAAGGGAGTATAAATTTCAGTAGGGAATCATTGTTTTGCATGCTAGGTGTGAATAATTTTTTACAACTATACAGTCCCTTGTTATGTCATGTTAGATAAGCTGTTACAGCCTGAAATTGCCATAGATTTTTATGAACATTATATTAGTTATAATCTTCCTTGACTTCAACTTTCTTTAAATGGATAGGTTTGGAAAAAAGAAATTATAAAATGCAGAGTATTCTTATCAGTGATTTCTTCCAAAATTCCTATGATCATATTAAATAAATAATTGGTAGTTCTAGAGAAGTTCAAAGGGGATATCTTTTAAGAAGCAATGAAGCTATGTAAATGCTGCAATTTTTATTATTACTATATTAAATTCCAAGAGGATACATAATTTCTAGTTCATCAAGCATACTTCAAGATTATAATGATAATACAACTTCCTCTGTAGAGGCATATGTATTGCACACTATATTTACACTTCATATTTTTAAAACCTCATTTGTGTTTAGTGCACAGACAGTGACCCGTGTATCTCCTTCAATGTTGAGTGCCAGTAATAGGCCAGACAGCTCTAAGGTTTAGAAACACAGTAGTAAGATAGACACGAAGTACATCCAGTTTGCATAAGAAAGAAATCAAAAGGAGTTTGTTGGACAAGGAAATTGACACTGTTATCAATTTGCTCAAGCTAGATTTTTCCAATTTTATTCCCTCAATGTTTTAGAACAAATTTAGATAGGTTTCCAATAGCCTCTGCTGTTAAAATATGTTATTGCAACCATTAGTTTGCTTGAAAATACAGTTTGGGAAAAAACAGCTTTATATTTAAGGCAGATATCTCTTTAAGCTTTGATTTGATCAAATATTTAATATGCTTTCTACTGAGAAGCATAGTTTTGCTGGATTTTTGGTTTTAAATGATTTTTGTGATTTTAAGTAGTTCCCAGTTGTTCCTTCTAGGAAGGAACCCTCAAGAACCTTCTACCAATATTTGAAAATCAATAATAAAATAGTAAACATAGCACTGGAATTCAGTGTTACGACTTCTTGAGTTAAGAAGGGACATGTGCAGTATTCAAGCAAAATAAGTCTCAGATTCTCATTTCTTACCTCAAAAGTATTAATTTCAGGGATATTGTTTTAGTAGTTTTCCCTTCATATATCAGAGAATAATTTACTCTTGCGAATTTATTGCATAGTGTAGAATTTTCCTTCTTTGAGGAGTGGGGTGCTATGCACTGGCATCATTGTGACTTGCTGGATTCACTACTCGTCTTGTATCTTGCTACTTGTAATATTTTATAGATTTCTAATCCATCTACTTGCTTAAAAATATTTCATGAATATATGTCATTACTTAAGAAAAAACATTCAAAATTTCCCTTTCAACCAACACATTTATATTGTATGATACACTACAACATAGCACAAAATCATGCATATTTAATATTTTTGGTAGTGGTACAAATATCTTGCATTTAGCCTAGCAACTGAAATAATGAAAATGTTACAGAAAAATATATATAAGAATAAGCAAGAACTGTTGTATAAGTTTCACATGACAATCTCAAGTATCAAAAACTATTAGTTCTTAGTTCTGAAAATATACTGCAGCTCAAAAAATATTTTTAATAAAATTATTGGATCCTTCCAGAGATCACTCTCTCCTTTCTCTTCTTAAATATTAAACTCCTAAATATAAAACAACTTTGAAGATTGCCCTTCTTTCCTGCTTACTGTGTGGACACAGGTGTGTTTCCTACCACCTGCCAAAACCATTTTGCTAGTACTCTTTCATCTAAAGAGAAGAACTCTATTTTTAATATTATCTCCTTATTAAACATCCAGTTTGATGTACTAGAAACTAGAAATAAATTTTAATTGCCTCAATGTCTTCTGCTATATTTTATATTAACCCCTTGATACCTCATCTTGTTTCTTAAGCAACAACATGAGAGCTATTCATTTTTTCCAGCATGGGTGAGAAATTACTCTTGAATGCTACTGCCCTCTCACCTCTTTCAAGTCACATATCATTAATACTCTCAATGAAAGCTCCTAAACATCTCAAATCTATTCTTGATTCTCCGCCTCCTTCTGTACCACAACTACTGCTGCTCAAAACTAGAGAACAACTCATTAGCCTTCGTTTTCTTTCCTGTATCTATTCAGTGTATTCTGCATATTGCAGAGTGACTTCTTAAAAACATGTTTAATTAATTCACTTTCTATTTAGAATCTATTCATTCTTTGGAAGTCCTTCAAAATATGTTCACAATTCTTTACATGATTTTCAATATCCAGTTTTAGCTGGCTCTATTTTCTTCTAAATTCTTCCTGCCCCCTTTTAGAAAATCCTATCTTTAGTCATCTTGAACACGGTCTCATCATGTTAGGTAAGTGTTTTAACTGAGCTTCATCCTCAGGCACATATTTAGCCACAACTAGTAAGTAGACAGCATGCCAAGGTCACTCCTGTTACACGTTAATATTACTGCAGACAAAAATTCTATCCTCAGCGCACCTTGCATGGATATATGAAACTCAGCTAACTTGCAGGTGTTCCTAAAATCTCATTTAAATGTCATAATCTCCTGGAAAATTAAACTAGCTCATATTAAAAGCATTAACATTTTGCTCTTTATTCATATGTGTGTGTATGTGTGTGAGCATATGTATATTGGTGACATTGGCAATGAAACACAGAGCCTGATATATATCTCCAGCTTGTAAAAAATTTTTAATTTAAATTGGCCTGCATTGGCAACTTGTCCAACGTAGGCCTTTCATAGTCTCTTTGCCTTGGTCATCCAGATATGCACAACTGGGCCTTACCTGTGTGCACCACCAAGCCTGGTTATTCCAATATAGTTGATTCTTTGTTAATCTTCCCCACAGGAGCATACATGTAGTGATCTTAGGGAGTAGTTTTCCCTTTTACTACCTCCCAGTATTTAGTATAATGATTCTCATGAAGCAAATGACTGGTATGTAATTGTTTATGAACTTGTTTTAATAAGTTTTATATTTGAAGAAGATATAAAAATATCAACCTAAGCAGAAGTAAAACACGTTTATCTTCCACGCCAGGCAATACACCACAATATTGGTGTATTCCTTTTATTTAGTCCTCACAATAACTATTCAGTGTGACCATTAGTATTCCCATTGTGTATGATAGATGTATGAATTCAATAACATCAAATAATGGTAAAGTAAGTCACTGCTAACAAATTGCAAAGTTCTTAGCATTAAGGGTCATTTTTCATCTACTTAACACTTCAGTAGAATGTGGTCCTTCCGTTTTTCCCTGAAATTATTAACAACTATAAATCATCATTACAATTGCCTATTAAATATGTCCATACTTCCAATCTTTTCTCTTGATTGATTGTCTGATGTTTATACTTTTTCTCTCTTCACTTTAGTAACAACTCTGAATAGCTGGAAATTTTGATCATTCTTCTCAGTATTCTGCATCTCTGCTGAAGAGTTAATACTGTAATGATCTTTATGACCCAGTATATCCAATGTTTGTATTTACCCAGCATACATAATTACATCGTAAATATTCACTTTTTTTTCTACATAAGGAGACTGTTAGAGATCATAGGTTACATATATTCAATTTTATCTTCTCTATAGATAAGGTAACTGACATATTAAAATGTTTACCATTGATACAGCATTGAACAATAGTTGCAAGTATTAGGATTTGTTTTTATAAAAATGTATGACTTTGTGATATACACACAAAGTTTGTCAAGGGTGTAATAGGCTAAAATCCAGTGGATCATTTCAGTAAGTTGCTGAGTGAGAAAGAAAGTCAAAAGTATTAAGCTAAAAGCATTTCAACACTTTATTAGCTGAGTTAGAAATACACATTTTAGCATATGTGCCACAGAAGCAGGCTCTGGAAATACACATTTTTTGTAACACCATAAAGCTCTAAAACCAAATTGACAAAAATCTGAATTGTAACTGTATAACTGTGATCTGCTCTATACTTACTGTTACTCTACTGTTACCTTAACTACCTAACGAAATTAAGTGCAGCAATTCAACATTTGTAAACAAACATAGACCTTAAGTTCTCTTCTACTGCTTAATGGGCTGCAGTGACCCCAAATAAGGAAGCTCACATAATTACTTTTATTTTAATAGATGTAAATGTATCCTTCTTGGACAGTATTTGAGTAGCTTGTTTTCTTCTCTGTGCTTAATTGAAATGAGAGTAATCTAAACTTTAGCTATCATTAACACCAATATTTAAACTAGGACCATGTTTCTTGTGATTTACTTATTACAATAATATTTACAATAGTAAGGAATTATACTAAATTTTAACATTAAATACATGGAATATGTAAAACAAAATTCCCTTAAAAATCAGTACAAATAGCTAATCTTTCTGTGTGAAAGTGTACATGATATATTTTGTTTGAATAAATACAATCTTAGATGCTATAATAATACATAGTTATCTTGCATGGAATAATTACTAGTTTTCTGAAGTTTATCTAAAATGATGAAATTGAAGTTTAATGATGCTCTGTTAACTTTCTAGGGTCACAGTTAGGCTGAAAGTTAGACCAAGGTAAACAATCTATCTGTCTCTAAATCCTACAATCTGAACTATCTCTATCAATTGCCTTATTGTAAAAGAAACTTAAATGAGTTCTTTTTCATCAAAAAGGGAAGGAAAAATCCTCTGACTTAGCATATTACTTCAGTAATTCAGCCCTGGAGCTTTACCACTGAGATGATTTTGTTGGTGAAATAACTGTGAATTAGTATTATAATAGAAATTTATAGTAATTTCACTCAAGTAATTTGCATGTAACCTGACAGCATGCAGGATGAGGTATATTGCTGAACTCTTGCATATCATTAACTCAATGGATTCTCACAAAATATTTTTGTCATTTCTCGCCATCTATGCAAACAAAGTTAGGAGTAGAGTTACAAAATTCATGGGATAATACTAACACATGTAAGTTATTTTCATTTAAGTAGGTTTATGTCTATGTTACTAATATTACAATCTACTATATATTCATACATTTGTTACATATATGCATATCAGTCTGTCTTTGATTATAATGATTATATGTCTGAGTGGCTCACAGAACATAAACTTTATGAAGAAAGATGAAATATTTCATTCTTATTTGTAACTTTTAAATCCTACCATACAATTTAGTACATACTAGATAATCAAAGATTTGGTCTATTAAAATCTACTATTTATATTCCATAATTTTATTTTCATTCCATGTTCTTCCATTCATCTGTCTTCTTATGTTGTTTGAGTTATATTTGTTTAATTTATTCCACTTGTCTATCAAAATGCGGGGTTTAATATCGAGATTAATAGATCACTGTGGAAAACAGCCTTTCATAGTTGAACACTACGAAAATTTTCATTTGTTTAGAAAAAAATCAAAATAACCTAATAAATATTAAGGCCTATATGCAGATGTCTCATCAAACTTGCTCCTTTAAAATGTACAGTATCTTCAACACTCCTTGGACGAAGAACCAGAATATGTGATCTCTTCCCTGGACTGTGTGCAGGTTTGTTACTGTAATTCCAGTGCAAGTGATGTTGTGACTTCTGAAACTTGGTGAAAACAGGCTACACTCCCAAACTGTGGTTCTCTTGGAATGCTCAGTTAGAATCCGGAAGTGCCATGTAAGAAATCTGACTACTGCTCAGTTTCAACAAAGTCTAAATTAGGCCACACAGACTATCCAGAGTCTGGTATCACAGGAAGAGAAAGATATTCTTGAATTTCTCTGTCAGTAGCTGCATCCTTTTGATATATTAGGTCAACCTATTATTTGACTGCGATTTCACCAGAGATCCTGAATCATAATACTCAATGATCACTTCCTAAATTTTTGATCCACAGAAATTATAAGAGATGATAACATTTCACTGTTTCTTTAAGTGAATAAACTTTGGGGTAATCTTTACATGTCCAGAGTATTGGAACTCTGGTCTTTCTTAGCCTACAAACTATTGCAAAACAGTATCTGGGGACATAATTATGTTCCAGCAGGTACTAAGTAAATACTTGCTGATGGCTTGATCAAATGCATCTCATTTTGGACCTGCAGGGTCCTTAATATTGCATTTTAAAAATTCATGAAACTAATATAATACTGAAATGTCACATCTCCAATATTATATGTAAAAATATTCAATTAGGGTATCTTATCTCCCTTGTTCATATTTTGACTCTTTACCTCATAATCCGTGTTCATATTGTCATGTCCAATTACTTTAAGCTTAAAGAATGGAAATAACTTCTTCACTCTTACAAATGACTTTCATTTCACATAACAGAGTGAAAAAATTCAAAGCTCATTCTTTTCTTATTTAAAAACTAGATATTACTATTCCCATGACTTTGAACATTATTTTATTAAGTCATTAATAATATAGAATTCAATAAGGAAGGTGTTTTATGTGAACATTTATTTATGAATTTTATTGTTTTCATATTAGTTTTATTCTCAATGTGGTACTCAACACAAATGGAAAGAAAAGAGAATACAGGAGACAATATACCATAAGAAAACTATAGCATGACATTATTCACAAGTCAGGGAACCATCTCTACTTTCTAATGTCAAACATATATGTCTTTAAATACAATGTATCTAAAAATATGTCTGTACTTAATACAATTACCATGAACATATTTTATGTTCTTTGGCCTATTTTCTGATTTTCAATATGAATAAATGATTATTAATTTAAATGATCTTATAAGATGTATAAATGAATCTGATTCTGGAAAAATGAAGTTTGGGTAGAAGGTGGGAAGAGAAGGGAATTGAAATGTGTTATGTACATCTAGCAATCCTGTGCAGTGAGTATAAACATTACATCAGCCAACATGTGTAATAAAAGTACAAAAAACAAGATAATGGATAATACATGGTATATTCAATATGCTTAATTGCAAGTACACATTACTACTAGATAAATTTCTCTTTTTCTTCACAGAGAAGAAAATAATAATTTTTAGACTGTATTTCTTCTTCCTCTTACTCTATGTCTTTCTAATGTAAACAGGTACCCTCTAACTTTTGAGAAAGCATGTGTTGACTGAAGAGGTATCAATTGATGCTAAAACAATTTTGGGGGAATAAAATTAAATAATGTCATGAATCATCATTTAGCTGTATGGAGTTCATAATGTGTAAAACATTTTGTTATCTTCCCACAGGAATTGTTCCAACAACGACAAGCAAAATAATCTTAAAAAGTTAAGAAAACCTTATCAATGGTCTTACCTACTTTACTTGGAGTTGTCATAACCAAAGTAGATTTGTCAGTACAATATTAATCCGTATTTTGAAACTCACCTGCTTGCTTTTCATTGAGTTATTTTTTTCCAGTCACTGAGTTGTACATAGTATAGTTCACTCGCCTGTTATAAGGTTTACAGCAGGATGTAGACCCGAAACCTCATGGTCGCATAGGTGGGTTTTGAAGCAAGTGATTGCACCTGGAGGTGTGATTCTTATCTATGCATTAGTCCATTGTTGAAATCACACCAAAAATGATGTTGGAAAGTCAAACTTGGTCAGAAAATGTGGGTCACTGCGGGCGTGATCCCCAGGGGTTTAACTCACTTTCTCCTCTTTTTTTGATGTCTCTTTTTTCTCCTGACTGCCATGTCATGAAGAAGCTCACCCCTCTGCATGCCACCCTAACCAGCTTACCACAGACTGAAACGTCTGCAAACTGTGAGCCAAAATAAATCTTTCCTTAGGGTGCTGGGTGTTTGTATTGTTTCCCAGCAAGGAGAAAAGTAACTAAGATAGTTGTATTTTTAAAAAAAAAATCCTTTTTTCTTTTAGAGTTCATTGACATTCCTGATGCTATTAATCTTACTTCTTACTTCGTACTTACTTACTTAGATATAGTCTTACTATATTTTCAGAATGCAGGAATTTTCATTCTTTTATACTCTGAATTTTTGTCTAAATTTATCTTAAAAGCTGATAAGCTTACTTTATTGAAATTGAACTTGTCCAGTTGAAGTATATTTAAAGTTTTCAATACAAAATGATAAATTTAACCATCTTTATTGACTTTATAAATTAATTTTTATTACATAGTTTTAAAATTTTGTAAAAAAGAAAATGTTAGTTAACTAACTTGATGCTCTATTCCACCTGAATGATAAGGTATCATAAGTCAAAGTGCAGATCAGGAAAATAAAGTGTTGGAATTCAATGTAGGGGAGAATCAAAATTTTATGGTTGAAGAAATTAGGACATTCCTATCTGTTGCTAAGGGTATATGTCATTAATTTATTTAACCTCTCGCCCCAATCAATAATGAGTTGTATTAACACATATATGACAAAATTTGCACAAAAATAGAGAAGCAAATAAAACATTAAGCATTTTATAAACTCCAAAGTGATTTTAAAATGATTTGCCAATATTCTTAGCCATTTTAAAAGAAATAACAAAATACATCATGGAAAATGCAGCATAGAACATGAAGTACATCTGACAATTGTGCCTCTTTCTCCTATACCAATTCTTTGTACTCCAAATGACTGATTTTAATGAGGAAGAAATGTTTAAATAGAACAGAACTACCCCTAACTTTCCAGGTAAAGAAACAGAAAGGTGGTATAAGATTTTTCATGGGCATACAGTTGTTGTTGATAGAATCTGTATTAGTACTTTCAAAATTTGGGGGAGTATATTGACACTATAATTTATATACTTGGCATATATTAAAATACATATTTAGATATGTGATGACATATTTTGTAATGTCAATTTATATATTATTGACATTTTGTATTATCAGTTTGTATATCTGCTGTATATTATATTACATGTTTACATTAGAGTTTTAGATGAAACATCCTAGTTAGTGTTGACTATCTAAATGTGTTGTGTTTTGAACACAATCTTATGTCAAACACGTCCAAGCCTGCATGGGTTTTAGGCTTTATGTGGTAGGCTCAGTGGTAATGTTCTTTGTGTAGGACCCTAAACTTTTAAACTTACTTTTTTTTTTTTTTTTGGTACTGTGGATAGAACTCACAACTTCATGCTTGCCAGACAGGTGCTTATGACACTGAGCTAAATCCCCGGCCCCATGGATCCCAAATTTACACAGTTTTCCTAACTATTTTAAGAAGAATAATAAAATTTGGAAACAAGCACTTGAAATAAGAAAATAAATCATGATTAGTTACATAATTCAGTATTTGACATTTATCATAAATATCACAGAATCCAGATTTTTGCAAAAAATGGCCACTCATGATACAGATCTTTAATGCTTATTTTTCCAACATCCCTTGTTTACATCATCTTTAATTGACTCTTTAAAGGGCAGCAGCTTTGTAATATTAATAGCTCTGGGCAGAATTAAAAGATAATTGAGTCTTTCAGCTACCACATTTTATCTTTCTTAACATTTTATCTTTTTGTTGTTATAGATAGCTGAGAAATATGCTTAACTTCTTGCTTATAAATTGTAAACATTGTTATAAATTTTGTAAGTTTTCTTTTAAGCACTATCTTGTAGGAACTGTGAAATTTTAGGACATTCAGGATTGTGTTGTTTTTGTTCGCATGGTGAATAATTTTAAATACTGTTGAATTATTTGCGTTAATCAAACACTTTAGGTAAGTCTGTCCTAAGGGCTTGGGTATGGCCCAAAAAATCAGAACCAAGAAGAAATAAGGCAACTGAGACACCTTAGTCACAAAATTTAAAAGCCGCAAAATAATTTGCTAATCAAGATAAGCAGGATGAATGGCATTTTAATATGATATTAAAACAAACCCAGAAAGTACACAAAGACAGAACTATATATATTCATTTTTCTTTGTTTCCAATATTGATTTTCATATCACTGTATAAGAATAAGTGCTTCTAACCTTTTACTTGGGTACTTCAAGTTAAGTTTACCTCGAGAAAGATAATATTATTATTATTTTATAGCTAAGGAAATAGACTTACATAATGATAATAGATAATAACTCTGGTAATATACCAGCACTGTTCTGTGTTATTCATACCTTCATGCTTGCACAACAAACCCTCAAATAAATACATTTTTATACTCCTTTTTCTTCGTATTAAATTACATAATGCAGAGAGCGACTGATAAATCAGGATGTAAAAGTGTAGAATCCGGTTTTCTTTGATCCTAAATCTAGAACTACTGATGACTACTATATTCTGATGTCTAATAGCAATTGATCTTATCAGTAACAAGCCAAATCATAATAAATCTGGTACTAAGTTGTCCTCTTCTACCTAATTCAGTGGAAGTGTGCAGTGGAAGCAAGCAAAGGAATCTTACTCCAGTGTGCAATTTTTAAATTACATAACTACAACAGGAATTGTTTAAGTCTCAGGAAGAAAAAAGACTAACCATAGCTCTTCTTGAGAAATTTCATACAACCCAAGAAAAAATACTGTGATAGATTTGTATAAAATATTACAAGAGCAAGTTATGTACATTTTCTTTCACATCTTCAAGGTTTTAACAAAAAGACAAAGAAATTTCTTTCAATGTTTATAAATCCACAAGATATCTAGAATGCTATCAAACTCTGCTACATCCCTCCCATCAAAAGATATTAGCACTATCCCTTTATTGTTCACAAGTTTTTAAGGAACGTCTTCACCTTCTGTCAGAATGTCTAAAAGTCTCCCATATGGGTGCTGTCATGAGACTCAGAGCTTTTGTTTGCTCTCTTCAGCTTTCTCAGTTCCTATGTGAACTTGCCACTCGCTATAGACTCCCAAAGGCCACCACAGGACTGAAATGTGCATTTGTCCACAGTGTACTGAAGCTGCAGTGGCTGGCACTGTTTAACTGTAATTTGTATGATGAGCAGGAAACCCAGGCTGAAAGGATTTGAGTAAATTATTTTCATTTTTCTTCAAATGGAGTAAAAGAAGATAGCAGTAACAATTGCGGGAAAACTATCAGGCATCCCAGCTGCCTCATAGGCTTGGCATGGGCCTTTCCCCTACCTGTTACATTGAAGAAATGTGAGCAACAGTCCCGCCTCGGGAGTGTATCAGCGAGCACTCTTCACACGTTGTTATGGTCTGTGTTCTAAATAACAAGCCCCAATGGCCTCCGCGACTTTCTATTTTGCCAGTCAACTGTGTTTGGAGTAAGAAATAGTGGGAAATAGGATATGTGAAAATCAAGAGGGGAAAGGGATTGAAAGGAGTGGGGGAGACTAGTCAAAAAAAAGAAGAATCAAAATATATCGTAGATGTGATTCTGTCTTTCTTATAGAACCGTGTGGTCAGGACAGAACATGTGCCAGTAACCAGAATGTGTTTTTGTCTCCATGGCTAATAAAATGTACATCTCCATTTAACCTAAATGCTTACAGAAAATTCACGAGCAGGGAATGCATACAAGAGATATAGCCACTGCACATTTTACCTAATTGACCTGAAATTAAAACAGTAAATATAACCCTGTATATACAGTAAATATTCTCTAGATCAGATAATATCCTAACACTAGTCATCTTCATCAATCAGCACACATCGTTTAATATATTCCCTTCTTCATGCTGCAGTAAACATTTTTAAATATACAAATAAATAATAGTCATTAAATAAATATTATTCATTAAAATTTCCCCAGGGAATGCTATCACACTGCACTTTAAATTTACATTTATTTTTTACTTTATAAATAATAATTATGCATGCTTATCACATATATTGCAAAGTTCTAATTTATGTGTACACTGTAGAAAAATTCAAATTTATTAACACACCTATGATCTAACCAAATTTTTTTTCTGTGTATTGAGATTGCTAAAATTTTATTTAACAGTTTCAAAGTGTGCAAGCTATTATTACGAACTTAATGTAACCAGTGATATTATGGACTTGGTGAATCATGCTTAAAGCATACAAATATCAAAAAATACCAAGTTCTCTATATATAATAATTGTAACTGTATTTATTATTGAATACATTCAATATATAGACATAGAAACTTTAACATTGACTCTGTTTTTATAGCCTGTAATCATGGGAGATTTTTTTTGAACATGTAAATTCACCATGGCATCAGTTTAAAAAACTTCAGCAAGTAGTCAGAGCTCTCAGATGCAAATTTTAAATTTATAGTAAAACATTCCTCCCTAGTGAAATACTGCCTAATGTTTTCAGATAGTCTTTCTAAAGACAAGTAATTATTTAATCTTTTACTTCTCATATGGTAGAGACTTTATCCTTTTATATTGGAATCATATAAACAAACAACATGCCATGCATTTTTATTAGAGATTTGGTGAATGTTTGTTGATTGAATAAGATAATTAATCTGTAAATAATCTTGGAGCTCTCGAAGCTAAGATTGCTTTGTCAAAATTATTCTTAATGTTAAGATAGCTTAACAAAAATACAAGCAGCAACATTAAAGTTAAATTTAATATTCAACCTGGGCTTAAAAATAGTTCATGTGTCAAGATAATATGAAGTGTGAATTAAAAGTATTGAAATCATATTATTAAAATTCTCCAAATTAATATATAGTTCTAAAATTTTACATGTACCAATGGATCTGGAGACATGGACTCTCAGGACTCAGTTCAAAGTCCTTTATCAACTAAATGGGGAGACATCTCTTTCCGCCCCATCTTTCCTTACTAAAAATACATAGAATCAACCCTCCTCTTTTTAGTTACTTTATTGGTGGTGTATGCAGCAACAAAAGGGATAACAGCATTTCTGAGGGTAACAATGGCCACTGGGCTATAGAGGAAAGAAATCCCCTAAAATATGAAGCAGAAATCTAAAAGTCTGCCATACAGGGCTGGAGATTTAGTTCAGTGGCATAAGCCCCTGCCTTGCAAGCACATGGTCGTGAGTTCGATCTTCAGTACCAAAAAAATAAAAAGATAAAAGTCTGCCATGAGCATGACCTAATGCAAAGTACCATCTCCTAGTTCACCTCAGTGAAGTCATGGACCATAATTCTATTCTTTTAAAAAAAAAATGCTGGTCTGATCCTCTTCATCAGAACTTTGTCTTCTTTAATGTACAAGCTAAAACCTTTCCCACAGTCCCTCTTACTTTCTAACATTACCTAAGGAAGCTATGCATTTCACTTAGCGTCCTGAAATTGTTTTTCCATGACAAAAGTTGATGAGCGCACCTCATGAGAGGGAGGGCAAATTGGGTTTCCCTTCTCCTTGGGGACCTCCTCACACTTGTCTAGTCACATGCCAACTTGTGATTTTTATCCAACTTGAGCAGAGGAACCTTTGGCTGATTGGTAACAGTCCGATTGAAGCACTATGTCAAATCAGAGAAGACATGAACATATGTGTGCACATAATATTTGGAGAATAGAGCTGGAAATATTAATTTGGCTTACTGATAACTGCAGGGGTAAAATTTTCAATTATGTACTAAGTTATCATTTTCAATTGTACTATTAACCTAACCTGTGAGACTTTAATCATTGCAAGACACATCATTTTCCAAAAATTTCTATTACAATGTAAAAGTAAGGCATTAAATGTTCTCTTTGGCTCAATTATAAAATCTAGGAAAATCTATACATAGGATATACATTACAAGATGTGTGTGACTCTTTTGGACACTCTAACCAAGTATTATTTATACCTTCTATCATTCTTTTCTTCTGAACCTGGATGCAGGGGCAAAGTTTTGGACGTAGCACTACATATAACCACCCACAATACTAGGAGGTATCTCTTGAGATGTTTACTTTTCCTATCAAAAACACACTTGGACTTCTGCATATGCTGGAAGCCTGGTTCCAAGTGAACATATGGGCACACATGTGCTGTAGGAAGTGGAAGACAGGTAATGTCTCGTAATAGCAGATGGCCAGAGAATCCATTCATCTCTGAATGATAGTGTCTTCTCTAGCAGGAGAATGATGTCAGCATTAGCAATGGCAATAATACATCTCAAGCGCTCTTGGAAAAATAAAATGCTATTTACTATCAACATGCTGCAACCTTTCTTGAGTCCACTAGCCAGGATATAATAATTTACAACATTTTTAAATGTTTGCTAAGGAACACTGAGGTAAATGCTTCGTTTTTCAAATCTGTCAAATAAACAACAGACGGTAATATCCAATAATCCTAAACTGGGCAGAGGTTAAACCAGCGATAGAAGATGATCCATTGAACAATATTTTTATTGTCCTGGTGAGTATTTATCTTAAAAAGTAGTTTCATTCTGCTTAATTTTCATTACCATGCTTTTAAATTTTAATTAATTTTTCCTCAATTCTGCAAGATAAACAATGAGAGGAAATGCAGTGTTCAGTGCATAGTTTTTTAAATCAACTACATTTCATTCCATTGGGAGCAAAGTTCTGATTTTCGGCACAGAAGACCTGGCAAGAAATAACTGCGTCTTATTAAATTGCCTGCTTAATTTACTGAAACTTTAAAATTGTTGTAGAGCTAATCACCATTTTCATCTAGCTGGCAATGACAATACGTATTTATTATATCTACCATATTCCAAGTTGTATGAGCACCCTGTCCAAAACTATTTGCCAAAGTGGATTTCCAGTGTGAATAATCCGGGATTGAGGTTCAAACAAACTTTAATGAGAGTGATGAAAGAAGTTTTTATATGAACTGAATGCGCTTCCCACAAATAACCTACATTTTACAGAATACAGTTCCTTACCCATACACTTGAAATTTACATATTTGTATCTAAATATTCTGAGAAAATTATTTTTAGTTTAGAACCTAACAGTATTCTCAAATTTGCATATTGATATTATATCATATCTCTATCCATCTACCTATCTGTGTTTATACATTTTTGCTCAAGAAAACCATCCACTCACTAATGAAAAGAAGGCAATATGGACCATTTGGGAAGTACTAGTGTATACCTCTTGGAAGTATCAATATTAATAATGCTTTCCTTTTAATTTCAAAATATTCACACTGACCTTAAATTATATGACCATTATACTTATGATTGTAAAAGTACTTGTTGTCGTTGTGCATTTTCCCATCAATAAATGGGTTGTACCGCTCAAGGAGACTCTCACTGTGCCAAAGTCCATCTATTTGCAAGCATATCATTGTCCCTTTGCTCCAGTATTAATGGTACCTCGCGAGTGGAAGCTCTTCAGGAGATAGAGCTATCATGTCACCCTCTTCTGTTTGTTCAGCATCAACACATTCAAATCTGTTTTGATTTTAAAATATAACAATGTTTATTACTGCAGGAAAATGCTCAGGAGAAACAGTCCATTCTGCTATATATTACAAAACAATCAAAATATTCTCAGTACTAAAAATGTCCTACACACATCTAGTGTACCCCTCCTCAACTTCTACTACTCACATAATTAACATTCAAGCCATCGTAATGGAAAAAGTACAAAATCTATACAAGTCTACAAAAATAAGCAATTTTTTACAAATTATATGTATACCTTACCTCCAGGAGGCATTGTCCTATGGAAAGCTAATTTATTATAGAAGAAATAGGATATATAAGATGTATATAAAAGATATGTATACATATAAATTTTATATAACCTAATAAAATCATTGAGAGCCTAACTTCTATGTGTAAATTTCTGAACAAAAGAGGTCTCAAATAAAAGATATCAGTAATATAATTTTTTATTCATGGTCTGATAAAGAATTATCTCTTTTGAAGTTGTTTTAAAAAATTCTTAATAATATATGTTTTTTAAGATATATGAATATACAATAGAAAGGTTATAATTGTTATCAATATCATATTATCTGTATTTTTGGAATATTCATACAGTTCAGATAAATACATTTCATAGAAACACTAATATCATAATAAGTAGTGTTGTATACTTTCTATTTATTTTCTCCTATGTAGCCAGTGTTTCACAATGTCACATTTGCTTCAGTATGAGAGCAGATGTATAAGTGATTCTAGGTAGAGATTTGGTCTATACACAGCTTTCATTGTCCATGAGCCATACACTATAGCATTTGAAAACAAAATGGCAGGCTAAAACATCAGAATTTTGTGAATACAACATCAGTTCTAAAAGTTAAATCACCCAAGAGAAAAATTATCCTAAACTCTACATGTCAACAGACATGTTTGTAGCTTTGGGCACAAATTATATTTCAAAGTGGATATATGCAATTAAGTATGCTTTCAACTGAAAAGTAGAGGAGATGTATTATCATAAAGCACCATTAAGTATCTCAGTGGATTTCATTAAGAGAGAAAAGTCATAGAATAAGGACATTCATGAGGATTTCAAATCCAAGATAGGTACATTGAGTTACACTGACTGGTAAGGCGAACAAAAATAGAGCAGTAAAATAAAGCACAACCTAACACATGTATGCTCATTTGGGTGGAGGTATTTTCCTTGGGATGTAAATGATTTCAATTCAAGAAATGTGAGCTGTTTACAGATATTTTACTTTTCTTGAAGTATCTACATTTAAGTTTCTTTTATACTCCGGTTCTTTATCTGGATGCCATGGCAGGCTCACGAAACGCCGTTGTGCATCTGATGTCCCTGCTGGCTGTTAACATAAAGAGATGGATTTGAAACAGGCTTCGGAATCCCTAGAGAAGCTTTGGCAATGATATTCCATTACTGCCCCTCTGAATCAGTCACAGAAGACTGGTCAGACCTGTATTAAATCTGAGCACAAATAATCAATGGACTATGCAAATAGAGAATATGTAAATGTTTGTAACATGTCTATTTTAAATGCCAGTTTTATTTTGATTGATGAATATGGAGATTGTGTGGGTATGTTTTGATACCAAAATAAAAACTAGCTGTAGCAACCATTTTATTTAAAGCATAACTCTATTATAAAAGATAGATGTTATGTTCTTACAATATAAGGTATATCTATACCAGGTACACGCTCTCCTAATGAGCTAATATACCACTTAGTCCTAATCCAGGTCAGTACATTTGCATTGAAATAAAAATTGTGGTTTTTGAGTAATGATCTCATTTCCTAGAAATATGACTTTGGTCACTAGAGCAACCAGACAAGAAAATGTGGGGGGTTTAGCATGAGACTCTTACCAACAACAGAAAAATGAGCAGCTTTTTTTGCTTGATAATTAGCTCAATGTGCCAGCAACATTATGTTTATCAAAAGACAAAAGTAGACATATGTTAGAAGGCTAATGCATGGTGTGAAAAACAACTAGCACTGAAGTGATAACATAGGTGAAAAAACGTCACACTTGGAAGAGAGCCCAGGAGCTTCTCCTCCTTATTCAACATCTTGCAAATGAAATGAAATGGAGACTAATAAAGGAGAAACTGCTAGGACTGGACCACAAATGAGTGGTAGTTCTGGATACACACAGGGAAAAGGAACTAAGAAAGAGCTTTATTTAAATATACCTTTTATTTATAAATTACTTGTCAAGAGCATTACACGTGTTTTATCATTTAAATCTCTCAACAATCAATCCTATGACTTTTATACTTGAGTATGTGTTAGCGATGGAAGTAAAGTCAGAAAGGTTAAGCTAACTATCTAAAGATTATATTCACATTAAGATACAAATTTTTACATTATGATGATTGATTTCATTTATAATTTCACTGGAAGTGCAGATCATTGGTTTGGTTAAACACAGCTCTAGATGTTGCTATGACAATATTTTTTTGAACATGATTAACGTTTAAATTCAGTGCACTTTAAGTAAAACAAATTCCATCCATAATGTAGATGTACTCATCCAATCAGTTAAAAGCATCAAAGACAGTAACTGAGCTTTTAAAGGAGAAGGAATTGCTTTGAGACTGCAACAAGCAAAATCTTCCTGGCTTCTTGCCTCTGGGCTTCTTCATGGATTTCAGGCTCATGAATATAATATCAACTCTTACCAGAATTTCCAGGCTATGAAGCTGCTCTTAAGATTTTGGACTTATTAGTCCTGGAATCCTGTGAACCAGTTCTTAGAATGTCTCTATATTTTCTTCATCTATCTAACCATGTATGTATGTATGTATGTGTGTATGCATCTATCTATCTATATATCTATCATCTATCTATCTCATTATCTATGTTACTGACTCAGTTTCTCTGAGGAAACTGGAGTAACACACAACACAGTCAATACTTGTATTCCCATCAACATGTACCTCCAACACAACACACCATTCCCAACAACATGCACATCTGTCAGATAAACTCTCCAGGGGCACATTCATTTTTAGCTCATTTGTCACCTTATGGAATCACATTCAAATACATTAAGAAGAGGGGCAGGAGGGCAAAGGTGAAAGGAAAAAAAATCAAATTACTTCAGGTGAAACCTGAAAAACACAATGTGTTCCTGTCCTTAAATGTTTTTAGAGAGAGAGAAATATTTAATACTTTGAGGTGTTATATGGAAACATATGATTCAAATGTATCAGTTTATATCAACAATGTAGAGAATATTTAGTGATTTATAATGATTGATATACTGAAAATATGAACTTTTGTCTTGCATATATATAGAAAATAACTTGTTTTTACAGCTAGAACAGGGCTGAGGCTTTAGCTCAGCACCACAAGTGCCTGCTTGGCAAGCGCAAGATCATGAGTTTGATGCCTGGTACCCAAAATAAATAAATGAATAAATAAAAAATAAATAAATAAATAAAGCTGCAGCAATGATTCTGAAAGTGTCTTTTTGTTTTGTTTTTTCTTCTTACTGTAAAATGTTTTGTTCTAAGCTCTGACAATTTTGGCTCATGGTGATCAACCCCCACAGTTTTTTCAACTTTAAGAATCTACTGGGGAAATTTAATTCATGTGACACATAAATTGGTAGTTAAAAATCAATGAACTGAATCGTACATGAGCTTTGGCTTCTTACTAAAGGATAGTAAGACACATCGAGGAGTGGAAAACGGTCGTGGTGGATATCAGTGCTTTGTAGTCTAAAGCGCAAATTAATGATAACATGTTTAGCTATTGAACTATAATATTATGTTGAAAAGAAACAGTAACATATGGCAATAGTCAAAGAACATATCCATAAACTTCAACTGGGAAAGGGATACAAGCACATCCTCACGATCACAATTAATACTAGGCTAAATATAAATAGTAGGATTGCTGAAAGTGAAATTGTCGTGTCTCCAAGCCCTGAGTTTTAGGCTTTATCTCATTAAATTACCACTCAACTTTCTACAGCTTTTACAAAGTTCAGAGGCATCTGCAACTCTCTCTGTCTCTTTCTCTGTCTCTGTCTCTGTCTCTGTCTTGCCTCACATGCACATATACAAACATAGCCATCTGTAAACATATTTCCCACATATGCATATATACATATTTTCATACATGTATATCTATTCTTTCATAGAACAACTCATAAATACACTTACTAACACACAGCACAGCCAAAACCTGTATTTCCACTAAAATGTACCTCCAATCCAACATAACATTCCACATAACATGCATATTTCCAAAAGACTCCCACCCCATGGTTGATACATTGTTTTTCAGCTCATTTTTCATTGTATGGGATCATTGTAAATATTCTAAGTTTATCATTCATTAAAACATCATCATATGGTACATAACTCTATTGAAACTAAACTAAACATTCCTAAAAAATGAATGTATTTTTAAAAATCAAGTAGTACTTCAAAATTAAAAAATGGAGAAAAAACATAAAAATCTGTGTGGAATATAATAAAGCAGGTTCAAAGAGAGTGGTTTACACTGATAAATGCCTAATGTGAGATAAAAAGAAAGATTCCAAATAAACAGCTTAACTTTATAGGTCAGGAATAGGTCCTAACTTAGAAAAGTGATAAAATAATAAAGAATAAAACAAGTAAATACTAGAAAGAAAAATTAATAAAAGTAAAAATAGGTTTTTAAAAATATAAACATAAATGAAAAACTAATAAAAATACATAATATGGACTAATTATAATAAAATATAAAAGAAAGAGGAGGTGTGATGCCACATACAGAGTCAGAAAGGTTCCCTATGAACAATTTATGTCATCAGACTGCATAATCTGAAAGAAATGAATGAATGACAAATATAAATCTCCACACACTGAATTATGAAAAAATAGAAAATATTAACAGATCAACAATAAGTGACAAGACCAAAACTATAATAAAAAAAAGTCTTCCAACCAGGAAAGTGCAGAATTGAGTAACTTTACCAGTGAATCCCACCAAGAATTTACAGAATTAATGACAAAATCCTCAAACGCGCTCTAAAACTAAAAGAATATGGAACACATCAAAATTTATGCTAAAAATTTTAAAATATTCTTACACAATAGCCACATAGTGACACTACAAAAAGAAAACTTGTAGCCTTAATAAACATCAATCTAAAAATCCTGTTATAATTCATGTCTTACTGTCCCCTCAAGACTCACGTAGTTATGGAAGCAGATGAATCCAGCGTCTGTGACTGGTTTGCTGTCTCGTGCTGGGATTGGCGGTGTGAGCACTGTACCCGTTCCGCGGTGGAGTTCCCACGCAATATAGGGCAGGGAAGGAGGTATGCTTTTCCCCACTTTTGTCCTTTTAGTTCTTGTCGTTTGTGGTAAACGTGAATGGCTGCCTCTCAGCCATACCACCCTGCCTTGGAGCCAGCTGAGTATGGACTAAAACCTCCAAAAGCTGTAAGCTAAATAAACCTTTCCTTCCTTAGTTTTGGGCATCAGGTATTTTGCCTCAACAATGAGAAAAAAAGTAACCAAGACAAATGCTTAACAATAAAGCAGCAATTCAAATAGTTCCACTCCATAATCTAATTTATCCTTTTGATTCGTGAATGATTAAATATACACAAATTAGTAAATATAATATACCACATTAAGGGAATAAACCACAGAAAAAAACACTTAGAAAATTTAGCATACTTTCACCAAAGTAAATTATCTGGATCAATTAGATATAAAAGGAATGAACCTCAACATCATAAAAGTTACCTGTGGGAAAAAGATAAAACCATACTCAACACTGAACATATTTAAACACATTGAAGTGTTTAAAACACTTCTTTTAAGATCAAAAGCAAAAAACAGCACTAACCTTATCACTTCTAGTGAACACAGTACTTGCGGTGCTAGTGAACATAGTATTAGGTAGAAACAAGTAATAAGCATACTGCAAAAGTCCAATTTAAACTATATCTGCTTACAAATGCCACAGTTTTATATACAAAAGCTCTAAAGATTGCCCCCCAAAAAAGCCATTAGAACTCATTAAAAAACCCAGTAATATTTCACGTAAACTACATGCTAAATCTGTCATCAATCTTTGCAATGATAAAAAACTGAAGAAAAGATCAAGAATGTCATTTACAAAGGCAACAAAAAATTAAAAACAAGTACTACCAAGGAAACAAAATATCAACACTGAGAAACATACTGTCTTAATTAAATAACTGAAGAAAACACAAATAAATACAGTTATGAACTTGGATTGGAAAAATTACAGTCGTATTGTTAAGAAAATTTGCATACTATCAAAAGTGATCTAAAAAATCACTGAAATCCCTATGAAAACTCCAATGGGACTGTTTTACAGAAATAGCAAAAGCCCTCTTAAGTTTGGCATAGGAAGCAAAAGTATTCTGTGAAGAAGAAACAACCTGGATTCATTGCATTTCTTGATTTAAAACTCTGTTACAAAGCTCAATAATCAAGATAGTTTGGGACTGCCATAAAATATAAAGGCAAGAAGATCAGAACAGAGAGTCCATAAATGAACACATATTTGACACAAGCACAAAGAAAACATAATGGCAAAAAGCTAGTGTCTTTAATAAATGACTTTGGGAAAACCAGACATATACTCATACCATACAAAACTATGGCACAAAATGGATTACAAAATTAAATGTAAGACTCCAAGTTGTAAAATTCTTAAATTTATAACAGGAAAAAATACAGTTAAAAGCCTTTATGATACTAGTCTTGACAAGTGTTTTGTAAATATAACTCTAAAACCACAGGTATCAAAATGATAAACAGTACACTAATAAAATCTCTCTGAACATCTATAGAAACAATTAACAAAATGAAAAATAAACTATGGAGGGGGGAAATATTTGCAAAACATGTATCCAATTGAAGCTAATATCCAAAATATACAAGAAATACATTTAAGTCAATAGCAAACAAACAATAGCCCTATCTTAAAATAGTATAGAACTCAAAAGTATTTTTTCTGGGAAGATATAAAAATGGCAACAGATGCATAAATAGGCATTTAGCCTCCCCAACTATGAAAGAAATTCAAGTGAACATGACAATGAGTTATCACTTCACACCCATTACGATAGCTATATTCAAAAAGACACATACTACCAGTGCATGTTAGAAAATGAACACTTGTACATCACCATCACAAATATAAGTTAGTCTAGCCATTGTGAAAAACAATGGAGATGTCCCTGAGAAATTAAAGATTGAACTACCGTATGATGCAGTAACTACACTTCTAGGTATGCATCCAGAACAAATGAAGTTAGTTTACCAAAGAAATGTCTGTCTTCCAAGATCAATATAGCATTATTCACAATTGCTGACATATGGAAAGTAAAATAAGTATTCACTGATGGATGAGTGAAAAAAGAAATTTTGATTTTACACACACACATACACACACACACACATGCACACACACACACTCGTACACACATTTTTTGGCCGTGAAAAAAGAAACTACCATTTGTAACAGTATTTATGAACCTCAAGGATATTATGTTAAATGAACTTAATCAACATAGAAAGAAAAATACTGTACAGTCTTATTTACTCATGGACACTAAATAACAGAAAAGCAGACAACAGATTTGTAGTTGTCATAATCTTGTATGCATGGGGGTGGAGAGATGTTTGTCAATATATACAAAGTTTAAGCTATAATATTGATATGTTTTGAATATCTAATGTACATCGTGGTGATTATACTTATTAGTACCATATTCTTACGGATATTTACTAAAAGTTGGAATTTACATGTTCTCACCATGAGAACATACACAATGATAGTTATGTAAGATAATGGTGTACTAATATGTTGATTGTGGCAAACATTTCACATTGTTTACGTATAAGAAGTCATCTCTATATATACCTTAAACACATAACATTTTCATTGTCAATTATACTTTTATAAAGCTGGAAAAATATCAATACATTTTTAAGTTTAGTAATAAAGTATATTTCCAATTCTCATGTTAATCTTAACTGGAAAAATAATACTTGTAACTCTTCAATTATTTCATTACCAGATTATTCTTTACTTAAATAAAATGGAAAATAATACTTAATTATTTTCATTAAATATAGCATGTATTAAGATTTATTTTCATAAATACATTTATTATTCTAATTAATCATCTAAGAACCTTAGCTATTTCTTTTTCTACTTGTATATATGTCCACAGACATCTTTATATTAATAATTACTCAATGTAACCAATGTTTATCTTAATATACTACATTAATTTTGTATTACTTGACCTCATTTTAATAAGAATATAGCATTTTTATCACAGGGGGACGAGTATCAAAATCAGAGATTAAATCAAATCACAGGTTTTAAGGAACTCTAATTATACCAAGAAACTTAAATTAGTCTCTTTATGTCGCTATAAAATTCACGGACTTTCTTAGCAATTTAAAATTCATCAAGCAATAGAAAAAGGGATATAAACTTGTATATGCTTTTGACAGAAAGAAAGCATGAAAGAGAATAATGAGAATGTCATAATTCATAGTTTTTTTTTAATTTTAAAATTCATCTCAACTAGATCTATGCCTATTATTAAAGCTACTAGATTTTAGCACACATTCTTTCTGCAACATGGAGTAATCATCTTTAATAGCAAAGGAAATGATCCAAAACCTGAATGTAATGTTCAAATCACAATAGCAAGAATTGTATATACAGTACTTTCCCTATGTATTCAAATTTAACTAATTTATTAACTAGGTACAGTATGAGAGTAATAATAAAAAAGAACAATGTTACAATATTATAATAAAGGATATGTTAACATGATCTCTCAACATAATTCACTGAACTGTACTGATTTAACTTGATTTGTGAGATAAAATGTGTACATGGTGAGATGAAGTTAGGTGAAAGTTTGTGATGTAGCATTGTTAGGTTACTGAAACACAAACACTGCTAACATGACGGTTGATCTGGTAATCACCACAGGTACAAAGTGACTAACAGGTGAGTAGTGCTGGACAAAAAATATCAAAAAATGAAAAATTTGAAAACATAATAATAGCTGCTGACTGGAAAAAGAAACAAAGCTTAGTAGCAATACAGTGTATTATCAATTTGTGTGATCATGAAAATTCAGGAAATCCAACATACATTTCAAGTAGTTTTGGAAATGGAATGCTGACAGCCTATCTTTTCAACAATATTCAAACAGTCCCAAAAAGTCAGTTTAAATAAAATTTCCTTTTGTTCTTTTGCCTCCTTTGGTTTCATGAAGGTCGGAGAGAACTGACAAAGTAGAGCTGCCACTGAAAAACTATCAAGAAAGGTAATTTGCATCGTTCAAGAGAGACAGATCTGAGCTGAACAAAGGTGCATCCTATACGAATATGTAAACCAGACAATCAGCCAAGACTAATGCTGCCAGACCTGCAGGTCAGAATGTTAATCTTTCCCCTAACATGGGAAGCTAGAGCTGAATGCCGAGGTAGGCATTTACAATTATAAACAACTTAATTGTGATGTATATGTGTCTGACAGGCTGACACTGATCCTTACTTACTCTTAGTGACTTACAATTATTATTTTAATGTCTAGAGATATAACTCAACTTGAAGAATTTGTTGATAAACTTTATGTGCTGATAACTACTTAGCTTTTTCTACATATAAACCTCGTTTTGCTCCAATCCTTCTATTTTAGCATCTCTACAAAAAATGATTAATTTTATTTAAATAATTTGAAGACAACATGACAAAACTTATCAAATTAGTTTGCTTCAATAAATGTCATACAATTACTATGTAAGCAAATGAAGTTTTGATGCATGTCATAGAGATCAGGGTTATGAATCCCGAAATTGAAAATATATCCAAGTTGAGGTTGCAAAATTGCTTATAAAACTAAGCAAATATTTCTCGGTGGAAGAATACTTCCTATTGGTGTAACTTTCCACACATATTTTAGCGGCATTCCACAAAGGTAAGAATGGTGTAATTTAAAAGAAAAATAAGTCTACATATTCAACCACTTGTCACTAAGGAAAGTTAACACGTGATGAAGCCTGATGATGTCCACAGCCAATCTCATCAAATATAGATATATAGAGAATCCAAGTTAGAGAATAGTTGCCAGTGATATAATTTAGAGGCTATAACTATACTATACTATACTATACTATACTATACTATACTATACTATAACTATACTATATACTATAACTATACTATATACTATATACTATATACTATATACTATATACTATATACTATATACTATATACTATATACTATAACTATAACTATACTTTTTGGGAAGTGAATGAAACATGATTGTGTGTCACTGGATTAGTCTACTGATGGGTTGATAGCTGAGTGTGGTTTTGGGGTGTGAAGTCTGGTGGGGAAGAGGTATGTCCCTGGGGATGTGTCTGTATCTCGTTTTCTCCCTTCATTTTTCCCTCTCTGCCTATACTAATTAGAGGCTATAACTATACTCTCATAACTTGATTTTTAAAGACTGTGTGTATGTGTGTGTGCCTGTGAATGTGAGTGGGGAGAGAGAGAGAGAGAGGAGAGAGAGAGAGCTGACCAAGGAGGTTGAGACATTAATAATTGGAGTGAGATTCTAGAAGTCATGGACATCTTTTATGAATCTGAAATCTACCATTATATCATGATGTCCTCCATACTTTTTAAACAGAAACCGAAGTATGTGCCATCATATTGCTACATACCTTTGTTTTTCTTAGTCTTGGCTTGGTGAACCAGATTTATGGCTACAGAAAAATTTTCCTGTCCTGTTTATAAACAGTATGTAAAAAAAAAGAATATGTAACATTTGTAACATCTTTATAGATATGTACTCCATTTAGTAAGTCAGTGAAAAGGTTTTTTTTCTTTTGTTTCACTATTTTTTTTTCTTTTTGTTTGCAATTGTGAGAATGCTGGGCTCTATCTCCAGTCATTTTTATTTTTGTTTTGAGACAGGTTATTGCTAATTTGCTTAGTCTGGCCTTAAAATTGCAATTTTCCTGTTTTAGGCTACAAAGTAGCTGAGATCACATGTATGAACCACCACAGCTGGCCTGATGTCTACTTTCTTCTTACTGGGACAAAATACCTAGAAACAAAATACCAAAATACCCACAAGTTAAAGAATGAGAGATTTATTTTGGCTTGCAGTTTATAGGAGATATCTCAGTGTGTAATAGGCCGGTTCCAAGGAAAAGGCACGTGTCACAGGGGCATGGCAGAGACGCAACAGTCCACAGTGGGTCAGGAACCAGGCAGAGAGGGAAAAATGAAGGGAGAAAACGAGATACAGACACATCCCCAGGGACATACCTCTTCCCCACCAGACTTCACAGCCCAAAACCACACTCAGCTATCAAC
>PVJX010007695.1:0-69577 GCA_004027295.1 Dolichotis patagonum
GGCATCACAATCCCTGATTTGAAATTATACTACAAAGCTACAGTAATAAAATCAACATGGTACTGGAATAAAAACAGACCTGAAGATCAATGGAATAGATTGGAAGATACAACCACAACCACAAACTCACTCAACCACCTTATCTTTGATAAAGGGGCCAAACATGTTCGCTGGAAGAATGACAGTCTCTTCAACAAATAGTGCTGGAAAAATTGCCTATCCATATGAAGAAGACTAAAACTAGACCCATGCCTATCACCATGTACTAAACTAAAATCTAAATGGATCAAAGATCTAAATATTAAAACAGAAAAACTAAATCTGTTGGAAGACAAAATAGGTAAAAACCTCGAAGATATAGGTGTAGGTAGAGAATTCATGAACAAGAATCAAACCACATGGGAAATACTTCCCAGAATCAATAACTGGGACCATATCTTATTAAAGAGTTTCTGCACATCAAAAGAGATTTCCAGCAGAGTGAAAAGAAAACCCACAAATTGGGAAAAAATCTTAATGGATTGTCCCTCAGACAAAGGACTTCTCTCTAGAACTTATAAAGAATTAAAAAAAATCAGACCCTCAAAATTCAAAGACCCAATCCAAAAATGGGCATCTGAAATGAATACACAGTTCCCAGATAAAGAAATATGAATGGCAAATAAATACATGAAAAAATGTTCATCATCATTAGTCATTAGAAAAATGCAAATTAAAACCACACTGAGATTCCATCTCACCCCAGAAAAAATGGCCAGGATAGAAAAAACTACCAACAACAAGTGCTGGAGAGGTTGTGGGGAAAAAGGAACTCTTCTGCACTGTTGGTGGGAGTGTAGACTGTTGCAACCACTGTGGAGGTCAGTCTGGAGATTCCTCAAAAAGCTGGGTTTGGAAGTCCCATTTGACCCAGTTATTCCACTTCTAGACATATTCCCAGAAGAACTGAAAACATCATACCACAATGATATATGTACACTCATGTTTATAGCAGCACAATTTGTAATAGCTAGATCCTGGAAACAACCTAAGTGCCCATCAACTGAGGAATGGATAAAAAAGTTGTGGCATTTTTATACAATGGAGTACTACTCAGCTATAAAGAATGATCACATTGAGCTATTTATAAATAAATGGCCACAACTTGAGACCATATTCATAAGTGATATAAACCAAACTCACATGTGTAAATATCGTATAGTCCCCCTAGTATGAGAGTTGGTAAGAGTATATAAGATTGTATGGTAATCATGATTCCCCATTTCATTGCTTTGAAGCCTTTCAATGTTTTCACAAATCAGTTGGAATGGTTTTATTGTTTTGTTTGACTTTATTATGCGTGATGGTATGAACAGCTGATTTGAAGAAAACAAAACAATATGGTAGCCATTGCTGATTTAATATCATCTTCCTTAGACGTCCTACCATGCTTCTACTCTGCTATTACCATCGGTTCTATCATGTTGAGTCTTATTGGGATTTTAATATATGTGATAGTACAAACAAATATTTTTATTGAAAATGAGATATTATAGTAGCCATTGATCATAGTTATTCAATTCAGTTATTCAATTCAATGTCCTGTAATTCTTTCATTCTCTTGAATGGTTTTATACTATTGTGTTATGTTTGATATTATTGTATTTGAAACTATGCTCAACTACAGCAGAGAAAGAGATATTTTGATAGCTACTGTTAATGTCCGGTTGTCTTACCATAAAGTGCTGTGTTGCTTATGTTGTTCTGTTCTGATCTGCTTTGTTCTGCCCTCTTTTGTTTTATTCTCTTTAAAATAAAAAAAACCTGAGTCTAAAATACTAAGTAATTTACTATAGATCATGTCTAATTTGGGATTAGAACCATGTAATATCATGTTCTCCAAAGGAAGAAGTACACTAAAGCTGAATTATGAAGAATTTAACTTAGACTATTATAGACTGATAGTCACAATGACCTAATAGTAATTTATGAAATCAGCAAAATAATTTAAAACATGACCTCTTACATCCTCTAGTCTAGGATGTAGATTTTTGTTCACCTGCAAGCTGCCTAACTTTCCCTCTTTTTAAATATTCATTGGAAAGTTGGGATAGTAATAGCATCTACCCCAGAGGGTCAATGCAAAAATATAATTAAACACTACTTGTTAAATACATGTCTGGGATATAGCACGTCTTCAAAAATCTCAATCAACAAACTAGGTGGTATGACCAAAAAATACAGTGAATGTTTAAACTTTTTTTAAAAATTATTACAGTAAAATACTTATTACAATTAGTCATCTTCAAAATACTCCCCATCTCTTTGAACAAACTTATCCCACCATTCTTACCACTTTCTCAAGCAGTTCTTGTCATCTTTCATGACTGGCTAGAGTTGCACTGTCTTGCATTCCTCAACACCCTGAACTAATTCAAAGTACTTAACTTTCGTGGTCATTTTGACTGATGTCACATCCAGTGAATAAGTTAGATGAGGACACACTGCACTGTATTTATAAGCCTGTCTTTCCACTGGATGACACCTTCAGTAGTATCCACCATAATTTTGTGAGAAGGCACTCACAAAAGAGGACTTCCAGAACTGCTTCAGAAAGTGGTAAGGATGATGGGATAAGAATGTTCAAAATGAGGAGGGAGTGTTTTGAGGCAATGTGTCTTTTGCTGTAATAATTCTTTTAATTTAAATATTCACCATATACTTTAATCACACCTTGTATATCATTTACAAGAGTTCTTGTAAACTATAGAAGGTAAATAATCTGTCCACCATCTTAACATATGATTTGGAATACTCAAGCATCCATGACTGATTTTCTGGGAACTGTGACCCACTCAAAATGACAAGAAAAAATTTGTATCCAAAATGACATAGAAAACTTTGTAGGAATGAGCACATGTGATTCTCTCCAGGGGAAAGGAGTAAAAACTTATCATACCTCTAAAGATACTCCCAAAGACTACTTCTTCCTAGAGACAAGGGTTCTAATCAATCTCATACCAAGGTGGCACAGATCCTACCTGAAGCTTCTGGCTGTTGTTGGCCAGCAACCATTTTCTGCTTTGCAGGGTCATTTGCTGTCCTTCCTGGGCATCCTATGGCCATACTTTTCCACTGGAGTGGAATCTGTCCTGGACTGCTCTACCAGTAAGCCTCACTACGTTAGAAGAAATTGAGTCCAACAAGTTAGTAAACCCATAAATACCTTTTGTCACTAAATTGACCAGTTTGGCTGAAGGAACCAGCAGAACCACTGAATGAGTCAGTACAATTTCAATTTTAAGTGACAGAAAGTCATCCCACTCTTGATGAGAATGAATAGAATTTATTCATGAAAACAAGTCTAGGGATGGAGTGCATTTCAAACAGAACTCCATCCAGGTGTTCTGATCATGTCGTCAGGAATCTGTCTCCATCTGTCATCTCTGCTTCATTCTGATTTGGCTTCCATCTCAGTCAATCAGGTGGCAACAATGGAGGTTGACATGGGGAAAAAAAGAGCTCCCTTTCCCCAACTGCTCCAGCAAAGGTCCAAAATACAGTCCAATTAGCCTACCTCAGCCTTTGGTTCACCTCTGAACCAACTGACATGACCAAATAAATAAAAAGATGGATGGTTCTGATTGGTTGCCACTAGCTCCACCGCCAGAGCAGGGGAATGGAAATACATACAGAGAACCATACAGATTAAGAATGGGGGTAAGATGGTTTCTCAGAGAAAACTGAGCTACTATTACCAAAGAAGTGGGAATAGATGTTGGTCTGGATATTTGTGGATCCGTCATTAGTCATCTCAAGGACACAGCCTCTAGGTTGGTTTATCCAAAGCACAATAGCAAGCATTTCCCAATTAAAATAGCACGGCCCCATCCTGATTCTGCAGCACCATTCCACAAGTCCAGAAAAAAGACTTCCAAGTGGAGGGATGGCCATAGCCTTCTCCAGCAGATAAGCCATGCAGACATGGCCTTTCCTGCCCAACATCCTCTCAGTGGCTCTCCTCTGTGGTTTTCAAGGCTTGTATTAGCCTGTCAGAAGGAAGGATTAACATGTATTTTGATTTCTGTTGAAAACACGTTGTTTCAGAAATAAAATTGGCATGGCAGGCATCTTGGTTGATTTAATCTCTGACACAGGAAGCTTATTTATAGCATCACAGCCTTCTGAATGTTTAAAAACTCAAGCATTATAAGCCTGCTATGTTTTTCCTGCAAAGTATGGAACGGCACTAAATGAATAATGCCACCTGGCCCGACAGCACGGGCAGGATCCAGAATCACACACAGCTTTCATCTGCTCCTGGTGTGTGTGAGCCTCCCTCTGCTGGGGTTCCATCCATCCTGCAGGAGGGTCCCTGGGCCCCCAAACACAGCCTAAGGATGGGGTCCCTGCAAAGACAGAGCTCCCCTCTCACCCTTCTTTGCAGTCTGCCCTCCCACTCTTCTGTCCTTGCCTAGATGACTGACGTTATGAGTCTCTCTATGCTGCATCTTCCCCAAAATAGTCCTTCCCATTCACAGTCCTATTCCACCAGCCCTGCATCAACAGTATTTTTGAGAGATGGTATTAAAACATTTTCCAGATCAGAGGAAGCCTCAAATAATACATTCCCTTTTCCCAACAATAAAACCTCATTAAAAGTAGATGTTAATGAAAACAGTGTGGACTAATTTAGGTTTTTAAGTCAGCCTTCCTGTGACAAGAAAAAATGATTATACCCAAAGTAAGATGCCAGTTGTTCTAAGTGTATATAAGACAACCAGGCATGGCAGCCCTTTGGGCAGAGGGTTTCAAATGATTACTGCAAAATAAGCACTTTATATGAATTTACAGGCAAGTGAATCACTTCAACACTATTAGAAGAAAGCAGGCTGAAAGAGGATTTTTTTTTAATCCCAATGTCAGAAATTATGGTTTTGACATTTAGACAGGAAAAAAAAAGACTGTATGTACTTCAGATCAAGCTAATATCACCTCTTTCTAGAATGGCTACAAAGAAATTTCCATGCCAGGACTTTTCTCTAAGAAATACAGAACACAAAACTGTTAGGAATTTAACTCACCTTATCACAAGCCTGATTTTAAAAATCCTCATCGGAGGAAAAAGGTTCTCAAAGACAGGCTAGGGACCTCCGGAAGAGGTACATGACCACCCGTGTAAATTACTAATGTTGAGAATGATGACAATGACCAAAGCTCTACGGCAAAAATGAGGACAGGTGACCTGCGAGGCAACAGAGTTCTTCTTGGGGTAAATACTGCAATGAGAACCAACACAAAGAATGTAGCACCACGATAACAGAACTCAGAATATCTTGGTCCTGGAGTTAAAATTGGGTTTCCAAATGTATCAACTGTGTAATCATGAAGCAAATCATCCTTTCTAAGTCTCACCTTCCCAATCTCTTCAATGGGAAATAATACGATTACCTCGCTCACATGGCTGTTGTGAGAGTTAAATGAGATCAGTAGTGGTAAATAAGGTTTTCCTGTATCACTGAACTGTAAAAGGCAAAACTAACAATGGATGGCAAATCGCCCATGGGAGATGCTAAGAAATTGTAAAATCATTTTTTTAAGTCTTAATCCATCAATAACCTTGAGGAAAAGTGAAGTTTGGCCAAGAAGATGAGCAATGAGGACTAGAAATACCCGCACATGTTCCCTGACACAGCCGCTGCTGCTACCAAAGCTCAACCTCTGCTCCCCACACGTTCACCTGGACGCTTAGCCCTTATCCGGATCCAACTTCCCTCTGTGCTTCATGTTCCCAAAGCCGCTATGCTCTGTAGACACAGTCTGTCCTCAGCTAACTTCTTCCCTTTTTCTTCAAAGTGACAAAGACTTTCTTCTAGGCCATGTCCCTCCAAGAGCCTAATTTTAGCAGAAGTCCCACTAAGTCAGGTTAGTCAGAATCCCTTCCCCTGGGTACCCAAGCACAGCCCATACCTCAGCAGATTCCTCATCCTCCAGCCCCACCCCCCGGGTGATATCCGAAAACCCCAGCACAGTGATGGTGAACCTTTTAGAGCTTTCAGTGATAAAAACGCCCTGCTACAGCACGCATGCCACAATTTCACCACCACAGCCCTGCGCCATCTTCAGCAAGGATCCTGTTACTTGGTTGAGCCAGATTCTCTCTGCTACTTTGAAGTTTCCTTTTACTTTGTATCCACCAACATTCATCCTACCATTGTTCTTACACTGCAAGTTCTCACTTTTCTTTTTTGTGATTTTTCTTATCTACGAAATCCCATTGGAGTAACCCTCCTTGAATTGTCTTTTTCACTGTCTTTAGAAAGTATCATGAAACATTTTTTTCTTTTACACTCACCTCCTCCAAATCTTGGTAGTCCCTAAATGTCCCAGGTTGTGTTCCCCACACACAGATGCTGAAATGGAATTTGGCATGCAGAACATTTATTAGAGATCAGCTCTGGTGCTAGAGGCAGCGACAAGATTGGATGAGGCAGATGAAGATATGGTAGTTGCCTTTTGTGCCTTTGGGAGAAGTGACCCTCGTTCTGCATCCTTAAACCAATATCTGAAGCCTGTCGATGGACAGCACCACCAGCAGAGAGGCACCAAGTCTCTCCCTGAAAGGGAGTGTGAATGGTCCAGTTCCAATTCCCCCATGGCCTCGAGGGTATGGTTTTGCTCTTCCTTCTCACACTATGCATGCTTGAAGCTCAAGCCACCATGACTGTCAGCCAGCTCTCCTTAAGACTTATTTAAGGAGGCACAGACCACACTAATCCAGTGTCCTTCTCCCCCTTCTAACTCTGTTCACTGTTTTCCTCCTTTCCCTCTTTCCTGGACCATTCTCAATGACTTCAACACCTGCTAGGTATGACTTCAACATCCATCACCTTGGCTTCTCAGTTGCTCCACCTCCTCATTTCCAAGTGTGTTTCTACACTTGAGCTAACCTGCCATGTGCATCTCACCATGGTCTCCTTCTTTTTGTAACTTATGCTATTACAATATTGTCATTACCTGTTGATTCCAATTCCTCCATGGCCTCATTTCTGTTGTTTCTTACCTGAGCTTCCTCTGCCTTCCTGAGTGGGAACTCCTCAAGAACAGCATTATTTCCATTTGGTTCATTGTTTCATCCCCACTAGAATGTGCTCAGCATCTACTAGAAACTCTTAATGGGCATCTGATGAGTGAATGAATAACTGAATGAATGACACTGAGGTGTTATTCTTGAGGTAATTAAGAACTAGGATGAAACTTAAAAGTGAATTACCTTTCCCTGGGTGACTCAATGTCAACTAAAGCTCTAGCTTCCTAAAGCCCTGTTGTATTCCCATACTCAGTATGTTGGGGAATCCTAATCTATTTAACCCTTGCCTGATCTCTTGGATGCAGACTAGGACAGGTACAGAGACTGGGACAGGTCAGGGACTAGTCTGAGATCTTAGGAAAGAAGGCCCAGGTTGGACCTAGGAAATCTCTAGGTCTCTCCATTCATCCCTTCTCTGTGGAATCATTTTCACAGTCCATTGTCAGGTGCCTGGTGTGGTCTTGACAATAAGATCATAGTGATGTCACTATGGCATGTGGAAAGAGCTACTCTTCTGAAAAGTTGGCCTCCAATTCTGGATTTTTTAGTTGTCAACTGAGTGGCTTAGGGCAGCTGTCCATTTTCAAAAATGGAATGATAATCCTGTCTATCGTGCCTGGAGGATAAGGCAGAATGTGAAACATGCACACACGTTCAGCGGTGGTAGTGTTAGCCATCAGAGCACTGCTTTCTTTCAAGGGTAGTAGAGTTAACCAAGGGAGCAGAGCAGCAAATCAAGCTGTCAATTCCAGGTACATGATCATCCAACCTTCTCTCCTTTCCTCCCTCTCTTCATCCTCTACTGCACCATGCTCCCTCCTGAACGCACCCATCTCTCTGGCTTAATGCTTTTACAGAGTCCTCTTTACCATACAGAGGTCCATTCCAAGATCCCTGAAGGATCACACAGAGTTCTAGCCATTAAACCACAAAGCAAAAATTAGGATTCAAGTCTTGACTCTTTTGTTCATTGGCTCACACTCATGTAAACTTTTTTTCTCTGCTTCTTGATTTCTTCTTTCATAGGATGAGGGTGATGATTATCCTGTGACACAGTGATTTTCCATCCAAAGATGATTTTGCAGTTGCACAAACCTCAATTCCTGTCCTTATTGAGCACCTTCTGATAACCTGAGGAAATATACTTCCCTTTCCTGCACCTCAGTTTCCTGGTCTGTGAGATGGGGACAATGATAGGTCTTTCCCATGTGGTTATAAAGACTAATTGAGCTATTTAACATTTCTCTAACAATTTTTTTACGTGAGATGTGATTCTAAGAGCTTTATGACTATAAAGGCATTTATAGATGAAAAAGCTGAGGTTCACACAGCTAGTGGGCAAAAACCTGGACACACTTTAACCTATGTAGCCTCCTGTGATCTTTGCAAAGCCCTTAGCATGGTGCTGCATGCATATTAAGCACTCAGCAAACATTAGGTGTTATGATGCCTTTCTCAGAGCTTCTGTGATGATAAATGAAAGACGCCTCTTAGAATACTTGAGTTGTAGAAGCAGTGTAAACAGAAGAAAGAAATGCAAATGGTATTATTATATACAGGACACCTGAAATGACAGTTACCCAGCTCTATCTCCTCCATCTAGGGGTGGGAGACCAAATCCAGCTGGCATCTGCTTTTGTAAACAAAGTTTTATTGGCACGTGGCCATACACAATTGTTCACAGGCTGTCCATAACTAATTCTAGGCTATAGTGGCAGGGTGAAAAGTTCCAGCAAAACTGTATGAAACACAAAGATTAAAGAATATACTATTAGTTCTTTATAGAAAATGTTTGCTGAACCCTGTCTTCAATCATTTATTCTAAATAGAGTTCCTCTATAATCAGAAGACTCACTCAATTCATCCCATAAAAAAAGGAAAAAAATTTAACAATGGGATCAGAATAATACAACAGCAAAGACAGCAAACTCCTCTTGAGGGCTCTTGGCAGGAGTGAGGCATCTAATATGCATAATCTTCCTTCATCCTCATAACCAGCCTGAACAATAAGATAGTTCCCATTTTACAGATGAATAGATTGAGATTTTAAAATGTTAAGTGACTTGCTTATGGTCACACAGCTAGAAAGGGATGCATCCAGTATTCAAGCCAAGATTCAAAGCTCCTGCTCCTAACCCCTTCTTTCAACAACCTCCAAGATTATGGAACCAAGGCATAGAAGTCAAGTCAGTTCTCTGGTTCAGAGTGACTACTAGATATCTATATTGACTGCAAATCACCACCTATTATCATATGCCCTCTCTTTCCCCTATTTCTTACTTTTTTCCCAAGGAGAAAGGGTAGGCCTGAACACACACACACACACACACACACACACACACCAATGTTTCATGCCAAGCAGAGCTGAATTAAAGCAATGGAACAGATAGGAAATCAATATGTAGATAGTTTTTTTTTCTAGTTTGCACTTCAAAGTCACTTTGGTCAACTGTCAAAATGTCAAGGGTGGGTTTTCTCCCCTGCCTCCATCTCCACTTCCTCACAGGTCACAGTGTGCATTCTGTTTTCATTGGCACTGCTACTGAAAAGGGAGAATCCATCGTTTCATTAGCTCTTTGAAAAATGAGGTGGGACTGTGTTGGCGGGGTGACAAGGTCACCAAGAGTCATTTATCATTTTCGATGAAGCATAATGAACTCCTTGAAGTTGGACTCTAATTTAATTGTCTTCTACTTAATTGAGAAGAAGGAAGCCAGTTCCAAGGGACTGACTGAGGTGTTTTTATTGAAACCTAGACAGTTCTTATTTGTACTCTGTAGGTGACAGAAAAACTGCTTCTTCTCTCTCTCTCTCTCTCTCTCTCCCTCTCTCTCTGCCATGTCTACTGGAGTGTGATTTCCTTCTACACAGTGATTCATCACCTTTTAGTCAATGACACCAGCATCCACCCAGTTCCTCAGATACAAAATAGTCAGCCTTGAGTGCTCACATAGGGGCGCTTCATCAGCAATCCCATCAACACCCCATTAACTCCACTAAAACTTGACCTTCCCTCACCACTCCCAGTTCAAGCCACCACATCCCTTACTGGACACTGTCAAGTTCACCAGTGCTCTCCTTCTTCCATGCTTCGCCGTCCGAAATTTCTTGTCCATCCAGCTGCCCAAGCTCAGAACATCAAAATGAGATGACATTGCTTAAATGTGTTATATATTGCAGCAGAATACATTACTCCAAAATCCAGCAGCTTAAGATGAAGAACATAAAAGTTACTGTCTAACACAGTGGCTGAGAATCAGGAACTTGAAAAATGGAAGTCTTTTTGTTTTTTGGTTTTTGTTTTTGTTTTTGTTTTGAGACAGTCTCACCATGTAAATCAGGCTGGCCTTGAACTCACTATGTAGCCCAGGCTGGCCTTGAACTCATAGAGGATCAGGAATTTGAAAGCAACCTAGCCAGGTAGTTCTGATTCTGAGCATCTCCTGAGGTCACAGGTAAGATGTTGGCTTGGCTGCAGTCATCAGTAGGCCTCCCTGAGGTTGAAGGGTACACAGCCAAGGTGGCTGATGCTCCTGGCTCCTGGCAGGAGGTCTCAGTTCTCTCCCAATTCATTTCTCCTAACACTGCTCGAGTGTTCTCACAGCATGGGAGCCAGCCTCCTCTGAGTGAAGGAACCAGGAAAGAGCAAGGCAGAAATCCCCATATCTGTTAGAGCCCCCAAAGTCATGCTTTGCCCTTTCTGAAATAGCCTGTCAGTGGGCAGGTAAGTCTTAGTCCACATAGAAGATTGTGGGTCCCATGGAGCAAGCATGGAACAAGGATCATTGGGGGCCACCTGGGACACTAACTCCCAGATGACTCCTTTACTTGAAACCTTTCATTGACTTCTTACTGAAGTTGGAGTGAAATTTCAATTTATTTCAAAGGTTTTCCAAGCCCTTTGACATCTTGCTTCTGTTTGTCTCCCCCTGACCATCTACATTGCAGCTACTCTGGTTTGCTTTCTGTACTTCAAGCCCATTCCTATCTCTGGCCTTTTTCACATGCCCCTCCCTCTGTCTGGAACGCTCTTCTTCCAGGCTTCCGTGGGAATGATTCCCCTGCACTGGGGCCTAGAGACAAATGCAACTTCCAGAGAAGCCTGCTTACCAACCCTTCCTAAATGTCACCTTGTACCTTCTCATCTGCACAGTGCAAGTTCAATAAAAATACTAATAGAGGGTGATAGAATGCAACGGCAACTAATAACTACATGTCATATTTGACTTAAAGCTTATCATAATTTAATTGGAATGTGCTTTGTTATGCAGAACTCAGATGCCTGGCAGCCTCCCCTATACAATCCACCTGTCACACAGATCCTATGCAAAGTCTTCCATAAGCTGCATTTCTTGGAATTCTCAACACAGACATCTCTATGAAGTAGGATATCTTATCTGCCCTTCACAGATGCGGAAACAGATGCTGTCCTGGGACTCTGCACCAATTAAATAACATTATCCAGAATTCAAACCCTGTTTTAAACACCTTACCTCTACTCTTAACATCACATAACATCTCTAATGTTTAGAAAGGCACAGTGTCTAACCTACAGTTACTCATTGCATTCCTCAAAATAGTTTTGTATTAATGTAAGAGTTTTCTTAACAAATAGCATTTATTGAACAGTCACTACGCACTCAGCACAATATAGTTGTGGTTGATAATTGATGTGAGGATTCTGAAAAGGGGGCATGATTCTAGATATAGTGATCTAGGGGCTTGAGTGGCAAAATAAGTAAGAGCAGTTTCTCTAACATTTAGTGGAGGAAGACCGTGACTGCTATGGGTAGATAAATTTAAGAGGGCACTTAAGGACAGAGGGGAAATTGGGCTTGAATTAAGCCTTGAAGAATTAGCCAGATTTAAAATAACTGAAGGGAGGGGAGGTGTTGTAAGTAGAAGGAAATGCTCTTGCAAAAATGAGACCAAAAAATGTTAAAAAAAAAAAAAAAAAGTACTGAGATGACCAGTTTGAATGAAACTGAGGGCAAATGCATAAATTTACTAAATGATATAAAAACTATTATAAAAATAAATGATACATGGAGGTAATTAAGTGGCCAACATGGCAGGTGTCAATAAGTATTTGTTGATTGGCAGAGCGAGACATGATGAGAACTAGGCTTGTCCCACAGAAATCCTGTTGAATAATTACCTGTCCATCCTATCTGCCAAGCTCTAAAGTGACCAAAATGTAAAAATAGTGTAAATTGAATAGTTATGAATAGTCAAATCAATCTTGTGTTTTGGATCCTATAAACAAGATATTCAGATATTTCCAAATTTTCCCTGTTTAAACAGATATGGTATTGAATGCCTGTAATCCCAAATTCTTGGGTACCTAGGGCAGGAGTATGGCAAGTTTGAAGCGAGCCTGGGCAATTTAGCAAGACTTTCTCTCAAATCAAAAATCTTTAAAGGGCTGAGGCTGTAGTTCAATGATATAACAAAGGCTTTGGGTTCAGTCCCAACAACGCAAAACCTCTTTCCCTCCCAGCACACTTCAAGAGAATTGAATGCCACCTACACGTTCAGAACTACACATGTACCGAGTTCGGGAGAGCTGTGCCAGTGAACCAGCCACCACTGCCTTCTAAGCCTGATTCAGCCACTTAATGACTGAATGAGCTGATGAAGGTAGATATTTTTCTAAATTAATCTGTAAAATATGAGTAATAGTATCAGATCTACAGGGTAATTGTGGGTTAGTTTAAATAGCAGCCATATTTTTAAGACACTAAAATATTAGCTTTCTTTTCTTAACCCTTTTCCTTTCTTTTTAGTTTCCTACCAGGATGGGAAAGCAGACGTTTCCTACTGGGATGGTAAGGAAACGAGGAAATAAACATGGCAACAGGGGAAACTTCATCACGCAATACAGTAGTGGTCAGCTATTGTTTTGGCTGCCCGGAAGAACAACTGTCCACCTGCCCTGGGCTCTTTACCATACCTCTACTCTAATAGTAATATAGATCCTACCTTCTTGGTAGAATTACAGGAGGATGAAGTTGTCATAAACCAAGGTGGGCCAGTGACTGGGTCCACTGGACCAGAAACAGGCACCTAACAGGAACCAGGCCAACTGGATCTCTTATGGTGGGGTTTTTGAACATGAAAGCACAGAGAGTTTCACTTCCTCTCTGCTGACAGCCCCTAACCATGGAAGAAGTGGTTCTGCAATGAACAAAATGTGAACTTTCACATCCGGGAGAGGCAGACTGAGAGGGGCCAGCTGAGAAACATTTCAGTCTCTGGTTCCACTTGTGCCGGTGAACCAGCCACCCCTGCCTTCCTTAATTTCCGAGCTCATCACATTCAAGTCCGCTCTTTTGCATGAACAAACATGAGTTTGTTCTGTCACTTGCAACCAAAAGAGTCCAACGCTGGAATGAAGAGTGAAATGAGCTTGTCAGGTTTAAAGAACAACAAAAAGACCAACTTCACTGGAGTAACAGGTTTATTTTAGGGAACCGTGAGATCTATGCAGAATTAGGAGGCAGGCAGTGGAGAGTTTCAAGCATGGAAACAATGTAATAAAACTGTCACTTAGGATTGGTGGCAGGGTGTAGTGACAGCAGCTAGGATGAATACCAACAGGGAGAGGCTGGAGGCAGGAGGACTGCTTGGGAGGATTTTGGAGAGCAGAGTAGATCCTGGTGCACTGACTCTCAGGAAGCAGCGACAAATCAGCCCGCTTTACCTTGTTGGCACATGAATACCAAAAGCTGTTTCCACCTTTACAATTTTACTTGACAATGGCCTCATTAGGGAAAAGCTCTATGGACAGTCACATCAATAACTAGATGTGTAATTAACTTAGTTTCCAGCCCCCCCAGGGGTGGCAGTGGGGAAGACTAGAATATAAGAGCTCAAAATCAGAGTCAAAGCTTTTACACATGCATCTTCCTCCAGTGGGTGCCACCCAGACAGCATGGCTAAATGAGGCTCAATTTGACAATCCCAACAATCCATTGTTAATGATGTGGCATTGTTGTAATTTGCATTGGGTAAGCGCAATTTTTTGGTTGTTTGCATTCCCCTAGCTTTCTCCTTGGGTTCCTGGACCCCTGTGTTCTTTGGCAGGCAAGTCCCCTTTTCCACACCACAAATACCATTTCTGTTATTAGGACACAACAGTTAAATAATGTGAAATTGCCCTGATGCCAGTGAAATAAAAGTGAGTTTTACAAAACCGAGTTCCTTCCCTGAACATAATAACAGTAAATTTCTAGGGTCCTATCGTGTAATATCCATTAGATTTATTATGTTGCAATTCCCAGTCCCACTAGTTCTGCCTGAGGGTGAGTATATTACATTTCATCACAGTTTCATTTTCTCCTACAGATGAGAAATGGGAATGTGATTGCAGTTATGTAGCATGCATGTGTTAAATCTGATCTCTAATAAAATCAAACACATCACAACTCAAAGTACTTTAGCACAGTGTCGGCAAAATGAAACACCATCTGTCATCATGTAGAGATTGCCTTATTATAACACAAAATCAAACTGCTCAGTGTGAACATTGTTACTTAATAAATGGGTAAATGAAAACTGATAATTATGATCTTATTTATTTTAAATGATTACTTAAAGCCACCAAAAGCACAACATAATTTGTCAATTAGAGGCTCTGGACCCCATAACAGCATATAGAGCAAACACCCCTCAGTAAAAATGGTAAATAGACTTGGAGAGAAACAAAAGGGAGGGATTGAGAGGAACTTTCATGAACTGTACAGACAAGGGAAGAAACTGGAGCTTGGGAAATCATGGTCAGTTCTGATTAGGTGAATGCGGCTTCAACACAAAAATCACCTAGTAGTTTTACTTGGAAAAAATAGTAAACAGTTTCCAGTGTGTGAAAAGCTAAAGCATCACGTCGAAGGCCCCAAGAGCCAGTGGCCCTGCATTGGCCCCCAAGAGGCACATTTGGAGCTGTGATGTTGTTTTCAGCTATTAGGGACAGGAAGCATCTAACTTGATTTTAGTCTTTCATTTGAATGGAACACTATTACTCAAAGGTAAGTCATTTTTTTTAAATGGACATTACACTAGGTAGAAAACATACAATGTAAGAAAGGAAAATGAAAAACTGAAGAGAAACTAAAAGCAGTGACTGTTGTGAATCCACCATAATATGAAGAAGGGCTTTGCTCTTTTCTGCTAAAAAGAAAACAAAAGACAGAAAGAAAATGGAAACATCTAAATGACTCACTGCGATTGTAGATATGCTGCAATGTCTCTGCCTAACGCTTTCATCTATAATCCTGATTATCTGGCCTAATGGAATTGCATCCATCCCTGGGATCCTACAAGATGTGTTGAGAGCATACAGGCTGTAGAACCATGACCTGTCCTGCTAAGCAGCTTGCTATGGTACACCACACAAGGACTGATGATTCTAGACTCTTCCTTTGGTTGGACAGCCAGTTTTTCAAACATTCTTTGTCCCCAAGAAGTTGATAGAAGAGTTTACAGGTTTCTCCTAGGCTCCCACCAGACTTCCCCTAGAATCTAGATTCTAGCATATTAAATGATGGAATTAAATCGAGTTGGAAAAATCATACAGCATATTGCCATCTTGCCAGGCTCCTCTCCAATGTTTCAAAGGATGGCTTCATGGAACAAGTACTTTCTTACAAAGTGGTTTCAGCTCTAATATTCAACTCCATTAAGCAAGCATTTCTGGAGCTCCTTCTGTATTTAGAATAATGAGGTGATTTAAATAGATAAGAAGTTTATGTTTGCATGTAATTTGCACCAGTTATGGAGAGAACACTTTAACAAGGATTACAATGTGTGATAATTAAGGTAAAACTACAGTAAAACTCCTTATGACAATTGAAAGGTGGAAAATAGAACATCCATTTGAGATTGAGAGCAAGGCACATTAAGAAGGTAGCATCTGGGATAGTTTTTAAAGGTCTTCAAGATATAAACATGAGACAGGAGACATATACATAAAACTGTAAAATGATCATGCGGTATAATAAAGAATTGGACTGGGTTCCTTCCTTAGAGTTGTTAAGACTCTTGGAATTTTCTTGGGGAAAGGAATGTCTTTGTTATACAAAGAAGTGACCCTGATGTATCCCCTTCAGGATATGGGGTGGTCCCCAGAAAGATCAACTGCAGGATTAGAGGATTGGAATTTTGAACTAGTCTAGACTTCCAGAGAGGAGAAGGAGCTAGCGACTTAGGTCAGTCATGTGACTGATGACTTAGTCAACCATGACAATGTCATGAAATTCCAAAGAAAACTCTGGACACCAGGTAGAATGGACACCTGGTAAGTAGTGCATGGATGTGCCAGGAGAATGAGGCAACCTGGATTCCAGGAGAGTGAAAGAACGGAAGCTGTATGCTACCTCCAAAAACTCACTCTCTGTGTACCTTTTAATAAAATGATACTCATGGGTATTAGTTTCCTAAGTTGTGTAAGCCATTCTAGGAAATTATTAAATAGGAAGGGGAGTGTTACATGAACCCTTGAATTTAAGCTAGTCAATCAGAAAGTGGTAGCCTTGGACTTCACTTGCAGTTGGCTTTGCTTTTAACTCGTGCAAATTATCTTTTGTGGGCCTGGAATAACCAGGTGATCTGTTAAGAGGGGAACTCTTTCTAGCAAGAAAGCCGGAGACATCAGAAGGATTCAACAGTTCTGAAGATCAAGGGGACCACATGACAGGGCATGCAGCAGTCACTAAGAGCAACCTCAGCTGACAGACACCATGGAAATGGAATCTCCATCCTACATACTCAAGAAAGTAAATACTGTCACCCTGTGTGAACTTAGAAGTGAACCTTGAGCTCAAGATGAGAGCCTGGTTGCCACCTTAATTTTAGGTTTGTGAAACTCTGAGCTGAGAACAAAACAATGCCAGGCCCTGACTGCCACTCTACAAAACCATAAGCTTATAAATAGATTATGCTTTAAAGATACCAATTTTAGGGTAATTTGTTACACAGCAAGTAAAAGAAAGACTGATGATCAGTATGTCATGGACATACTGTCATTCTTTGTGGTCATATTGTTTTATCTCCCCAGCTTGCCAGATAACCTAAAAGCTTCCCCATTATCACCTCCATCAGTCCAATCATTATGCTTGTCATGAGAGCAGACATTTTGGACATGTGATCTGCCCTGAACACACTGATTGGTCCAAGAGTGAGATTTAAAAGGACCAATCAGAGCCCTTTTCTTCAACTTTTAATTTAAAATTCAGAAGATGACTAAAAAATTAAAATGGAGAGATCAAAAATTTCTTCTATATGGGAAAAGATTGTGCTGTGAGTAGAAAAATAAGGTCAATACAGAAAGAGAAGACAAGATAAGAAACACTAGCCATAGTTGCACTCAGTTTTAGTGGTTTCTTAAGACTAGACTTAATCCATTACAGGCTCCAGAGATGTCCAAGTACTATGTCTTTTTCATAAGATTCCTTTTTTGCCTATGCCAAATCAAGATGGTTTCTAACTATTTTAATGAAAAAAATCCTAATTAATTCTACAGTAATGGTTAAAATCTGTAGTTTCTAGAAGTCTATTAGGCCAAGCCTAAATTCTGCCTGTGGCAGGGAAATGTTATTCTCTGAGGAAATGTTTTCACAACTACCCTACAGATAGTATGTCTGACTCTCTGGATATTAATTTACACAATGCCTTTATTTTCATCTTGTAGACATTGTTTCTACAAGATACCAAAATCATTAATTTATTTGATCAACTCAGCAAACAGCCTGTTAATTAAGGTTTTTTTAAAAAAAAGAATTTAACCAAAGTTGGTTAGTTGAACTGGCTTTGTAGATAAGCTTTCAATACGTGGTTGAAACAAGGATTTGCTTGTATTTAGACACGTCCAAACCTTAGGATGAAAAGTCCTAAATGTCAGTGTCCAGGAGACAACTCTTCTTCCTCTATGCACTCAAAACACTGGATGCAATCACATCTCCTGGATTCTCTTCAGCAAGAAAAGACATGAGCCAACCTCCAGCCTCCTCCATTTCAAGTGTGCTCATGACTACTACAGTCCAGTAGAAGTTCAAGACAGTTTTAGAGAGTTAGGGAAAATAATGAATATTTGGAGGCAACTAGCTATTTCAGGTCTCCTACCCATGGTTTGCATGAAAATCAAATGGAAGTACAATAATAAAAGCATGTGTATAATAGTATTACTCCTGTAGCAGTGGAGGAAAAACAAGAGTCAATCATCATCAACAAAAAGAAAGAGGAACTCAAGTAAATAGACATTTGGAACCCAAGTAACTGGAAGTCTGGAAGATTTGGCTACTTTAGGTACAGCTACATTGTGCCCAGGCATCAGCAAAGACATTAACATGTGACCCCTTTCCTCCTTCTCTCTGAGCTCTGCTTTTCTCTGCTGGTGTTACTCTTGCTCGATCTCTCTTTATGTGTTGCTATAGCTTGAATATGGTTTAAGCATCCCCGAGGCTTCATGTATTGAAATTTAATCCCCATTGGAGGGGATTAAAGGGTGGAAACAATCTTACTATGATATTTAGAGGTGAAGTCTTTAGATAGTGATTAGGATTTGATAATGTCATTAGAGTAGAATGGCTGGATCTCATGATTCAATCCTGGTGACTTTAAAAGAAGAAGGAAAGAGACTAGTCCAATACCTACCCCCCCACACACACACACATGTGTATGCACACACACACACACACACACACACACACACACATAAACACACAAGTCCATGCACATACATCTGAAAACTTTCTCAGTTATTGCCATGTGATGACCTATGCCTCCTCAAGACCCTGCCAACAAGAAAGTGATTGCCAGATTCCAGCCCTTAAGTCTCCACAACTGTGAGCTAAATAAATATGTTCCTCTATAACTTACCCAGTCTGTGTGCAACAGAAAACAGACTAATACTCAGGGTCACACCAGAAGTTCTAGATCAACACCTTTAGGGCTCCAAATCAGGTAAAGATTCTCTTTCTCTCCAACTGTTCCACAAAAGTGTGTGATTCCAATCACACAGGACAGACCTGGGTCACATGTTCAGCCAAAAGCACTGTGGCCAGGGGTGGGCTGGCTGAGCTGAAGTAAGCCTGAGTCTCATGAGGACTTTTGGAGCAGGAGACGGGGTCGCTTTACTTGAAGAAATGAAGTGGAAGGGGTGGTTGCCCAAAGAAAATCAGAGTTGTGACCAAAGTAGAAATGACGTGTAAGTCGGCAAAAATAACAGATATCCATTACCACAGCCTTGCCTGGTTCAGGGCTCTGTAACGCTTCCTCCCCACCTGGAGCTATTTAACCTGTATCTGTGACCTCAACTGCCCCAGTCTTGACTCCGTGCAAACTGCATTTAAGCAGCCACCATCCAACATCGTTCTGAAATCCAGGTTCTTGTCGCTCTTGCTGGTCATCCACCTCTGGCCTCACCTTAGACCTAGGACCCTGTTCTTACTCTAAAGGCCCTCTCATCTTGGCCAGCTGCCTTGGGTATATCTTTTACCCTATGCATAGCCCAGCCTGGTCTTACTTTTGAGAATTTTTGGCCTAGGGACTAGCTTGGCACCCAGTCCCTGTCTGACCATGTGTGAACAGATAATCAATGACAATGACATATGTTATGTGTGCCTGAGCTTTCAGCTACCATTCTCCACTTACCTACCAGGACTCTTCTCTCCTCCCCTGCTGAACTTGCAAAGTCCCCTAATCCAAATTACCACCAGTCTTCACAGGCTAAAGTCTTATTCACAGGAATGTCTAATTTTTTAAAATGCCTGGGGGGAGGCAGGTAAAATCTATAGCTCTCTTTTTTAACAGCATCCTAATTTTCCTCCTGGGAACACACCCTGTACCAATCCTCTGTTTTCACTCATTTGCATTCTTCACCCCCACACACACCCCATTTTATTCTGTTTTTCAGGAGCCCTGATCTCTGCAACTTGAAATTTCAAGGTCCCTGCAACAACAGGTTTACAAGTGGATTAAGCAAGCCAGTGAGAGGTGAGGGTAGGAGCCTGGGGTAGAAAAAAGACAGAATCGAGGAGTCTATCTCTCCTTCTCCCTCTTTTTCTTCCTCAGTATCTATCTAGCTATCTCTCTACCTATCTATCTATAACAGAGATCACAGCTCTTCCAAGGCAGGCTCTGCATGGTTTCTGCTTCCGCCAGGCCCACCCGACCTCTAAAACGCAGCCTCCTTTCCCACTGTGGCCCTCCAACAAGCATCATGAACAACATCTTGGTGCTCTTGATCTGAAGGCAACTTCATCATCCTAAGGGTCCCTATTCTGCCAACTCGTTCTACTCCATGGAACCAGTTTCCTGCATTACATTTTCTCTGTTTTAAAGACTCCGAGTGATCTCAGTATTCATGGTTGGGCCCTGACTCATACCAGCTTGTTCCCACTCTCAGTCCATTTGCTTCCAGTGGAGTTGACTCTACCCCTAGCTGCAAAGGTAAACATGTGACTTAAACTGGTTAAACAGAAAATTCCATTCCCCTGGCCATGATGATCGGTGACTGATTCAGGCATCTGCACATAGCATGATCAGAGCCAATGATAAACCATATCAGACACAGAAACAAAAATTATACTAGGTCTTGAGAAGAAGAGAGGGAGGGAAGGAGATAGGAAAGAAGCAAGAGAGAGAAACAGAGACAGAGATAAAGACAGAGACAGAGAGATTCTTTTTAAAAGAAAAAATTGTATTTCATTGTTTAATATTCACTACTACTTTTTTTTGTACCGAGGATCAAATTCATGACCTCACACTTGCAGGCAGGTGCTGTGCATGCCATTGAGGTATATCCCAGCCCTGCTATTTATTAATAGGAAGCAGACGTTCATGAGATGCTACCAAATTTCTTAAATCTGGGTATCAAACTAGATACCACCACCCTTATCTCCTATTCCAAGGTAATGTTTCCAAACTTCTTGCCCTTGACCACAGTAACTGTCAACACTTATACATAAACAAACAAAAAAAAAACCACCATGAAGATATGACATCACAGAAAGAGAGGTAATGATCTATATTAACCATCTCAAGTTAGTAGCTTATACAGCATGCAGTGAGATGCCAACTATCACTGGCTTCCTAAGAACTCATAGCCTCTCTGTAAGTTAACTGTGGTACCCTGGTATGCCTTGGCACAAAATTTGAGAACTGCAGCCTTATGCTACAGCCAAGTAGACTGCCTCACCTCCCACCCCATCCCAGCAGTTAAGAGAGACCTGAACAGGATCAAGGTCCTGCTAGATCTGGCCAGATTTTGAATAATTACAGTGCTGTCTGAGCAGAGATCTTTGTTCATCCATGAAAACTGACACTGCCACTCCCAATTCCAAAAGATCAGGGGAACCAACTTTGGCCTCTTTCTAAAGACAAAGGGACCCTATGTCTACTGTCCCCAAAGATCACTTGGTGCTATTTATTTTATTTCATATGTTTGCTTCTCCTTGATTTAGTTTCCATTTCATTTTGCAGCTCTGGCCTGTAATCTCATGACAAACAAAACACGTGCATTATAAATTCCTTCAGAAACAGAAAAGAAAGCCCACTTGAAAACTGCATTTTCTTTCTTCAAAAATCAAAATTGATGTTGTTTATTTTCCCTTCACCTTGTCCACTGCCCTGGAAGTAGAGCCCTGCATTTTTCAGCCTGGCTGTGTGAGGCTGAATAAACACCCTCACCCATCACCTATTTTTCTCACTTGCTAAAAAAAAATAAAGAGGAAAGGACAGACATTGAAGTTTTCACCAACTAGTAAGTCCTCCAATGCTTTGGTGAACAACCTAGCATTGCCCCTTTTTAAGTTTAACGTACAGAAAGCAGCTACTATCTGTTATCACCATTATTTAATAACCTAAAGATCATTTTACTGTCAAAAATTAGAAAGAAAATATCCCAAAATGCCTTAATTTTAAGTTTTTTTATTGGAAGATCCATTGTTGATCATTTTCTCCATTTTGCTTTTGATGCTATTGACTGATTAAAAACTTGGTCACAGATTGACACAAGTTGTGAATGCACCGGCATACTCTCAACATCCCTCCCAGCTATGCCTTTGCAGATAGATGGTCACTGGCAGGACTCCACTTTCTGAGCCTTGGTATCTTCATCTGATAAACAGGCACAGTAAAACCCACCCTTGGTTCTTAGGGGTTTTTTGAACATGAAATGAAAAAGTAAATGTCTCTCGCTTTAAAAATAAAGGAAAGAAGAAGGAAGGGGGACAATTGATTGACTGATTGATTGATTGATGGATTGATTGATTGGGGCCCAGCCCCATATGTTTTTATGTTCTACCCAGAATCAAGCCTACAGTCATGATCTCCAACTTTTCTCCAACTCCCTGGCTTTGACAGGTTCAAGTTAGACCCTGAGCATTAGTTTTACAAAGTGCTTTCATGTTTATTGTATTGGATTAACAAATTATAAGCTATCATATGAGGTTTCCTAGAACCCCCAGATAAATGGGCTGCACACAGGGAACCCTCACATACACACCATATGGGCTTCATTTATTAAAACTTCGGACCCAGAGCTTGGGGAGAGCCAACCTCTTTACAGAGAGACTCCTGAGGATTGGTTGCTAGGAAGCTACAAAAGCTAGCGTTTTTAATGAGATTTAAAGTATCATAAATTATATATTATTTTCTGCACTTAGGACATTCATAGCTCTTTGGTTTATTTTGTATTTCATTTTGCATTGGTGACATATAATCCCTTTACATACAAAATGCCTTGCATAAGAATTCCCTCAGAAATCAGAGCAAAATTACATTTCAAAATTATTTTTCTTTCTTCCTTAAAATAAAAGTTAGCATTGCTTTGTCTCCTTCTGTGTGTCCAAGACAGGCAATGGCTAAGAATTTATTTTCTCCAGCTTATAAAAAAAAAAATTAATCCCAGCCTTTCCCAATAATAATTACTCCAGTGAATACCATGAGTTGAGTCTGGAGCTGCCGTTAATAAGAATTCTCATAATTCCATTTTCTGATGAGAGTGAATGTGGGTTCTGCGGGCTTAACTCCGCAGATAATTACAGAGGCAGTATTTAAAAAGCCTGTTTAGTCACCACCCTTCTTCAACTCTCTTTGGTTTTCAGCGTTAAATAAAGAGGCAGCCATTCCACAAAAGAAATTCAAAAACTATTTGGTTTAACTGCCCATCTTGAAGAAGCCCAGTCATTATGCAAATGTGGTGCCCAGAATTGGCTGGTGGAGGCCGCTCCATCTGATCTGCATAAGAAAAGACAGTCGCAAAGGGCCACCCAGCACATTCTGCTGGAAGTGGACACAGATAAGACAAATGAAGAAGGTGGTTTTCGATTAAGGAATTGTTTTGATCAGAGATCCTTTGTGAAATGAGATTTTAACATCATTGGGAGATGACAATCCAACTATAGAACAAGCTGCAGGAGTTCCCTACTCTGGGTGCCCATCCTGTTATTCCCTACAAGTGTTTAGGGGACAGTGGGCTCCTTTGGGAAACATCACAGTGATTTCATTTAATAAGCTCTATTTCTTTCACTTTGAACAAAAATTAAGTTTCTAGCAAGGTGTAGTTAATCAAGTCAGCAAAAGTTTTAGGAACATTTTTAGCAGATATTTTAGGAACATGTTGAGATGTGGGAGAGGCCTCAAGGCAACAACAAGTTCAGATTTATCAGTAGTTGTGAGCGGGACTGTTGGGTCTACAGGCTTCTTAAAATGTTGAAAATCATTTTACCCCACTGCTAATGTTACCCCATTTGCCCAATGGCTCCCACTTAAGAGCTTTGTTTCAATTTTCCAGCAACACTTTGGATTGAGTTGGGTTGGATTTGGGTTGGGTTTGCATTGGATTGGGTTGGTTTTGAAGTACTGAGGTTTGAACTCAAAGAATACCAAACTACATTCCCAACCTTTTCTACTTTTCCTTTTGAGACACATGTTACTAAACTGTCCAGCTGACCTCAAATTTCCTCAGGCTTCTAGAGTACTAGAATTACAAGCCTGCGCCACATATGGTCCCATCTTCTCTTCCATTGGTTTCTTGTGTACTAGAGGCAGTCTACCCCTCACACTGCTGCAAGCTGACCAATCAGAAACCTACACCTCACTTAGCTTCTAGGATTCATTTTTCCTACTCTTTTCTAAACCAGGTTGCCTTTTCTGGTTATGTGTTCCTCATTAGGCCTCATTGAAGTGGGACTGTTGGTAACCCTGTCAATTTATGAACTTCATCCTTCAGCTTTAATTTCAAGAAAGATACAAGAAGGTGGAAGGAAGACATAGAGAGGCAGGAAACAAGTAGCAAAATGGGAAAAGTAAAAACTCCTTGGCAGATTGAAAAGAGCACTTGAAACAGGAAAAATATTTTATTTATCTATGGCTATGTGTGCATTTTAGTTGCAATATATTTCTTCTTGAGTGCATTTCACCCTTTTGTACTTCAGTTTTGTGATTTGTAAATGAAAAAAATTGATTCTAAGGTCCCTTCCAAGGCTCATATGTTGAGTTATCTATGATATCTGATTTACTCTAAGGATAAAATAAGAATAAAGAATCATAAGGATAAAGGAGCAGAATAAATCTTAATCCTAATACTCAGCAATACTAAAGTTTTAAGAGTGCTTGGAGATCTTCCAAAATGTCCTTGCCAATGAATTATTTGAAAAAAATATTCCACCTAGGAAGGAAATGGTGGAAAACCTCTAATTTATTTCAGTGCCCCACATAAGAAATAAGAGGATATTATGGCTTGTCTCTCATTGTCCCCCCAAAGTCTCATGCAGTCATAGATGGAGCTTTTTCAGAGGTGGCTGCATCTGAAGTTCGTGATGCTGGTATTAAGGGTGTGTGATTATCAAATTAGTCCACTTATTGGTTTGGCACCTAGTAGCCAAGTAGCCAAGTAGAATCTAAAAGGGGCAGAAAGAAGCTGCTATTGTTGCTCAGACTTACTTCTTCACTCCTTTGTTGCTTTGTTACCTTCTAACCACCATGAACTGTTTCTCCCCTGCAATGTATATCTGTCGTGCATGCTGCCTTAGGGTCAGCCAATTATGGACTGAAACCTCTATAAACTGTGAGCCAAAATAAACCTTTCCTCCTTTGGGTGTGGGGTATTTTGTCTCAGCAACAAGAAAAGTTACTAAGACAGAGGCTCAGGAGGGATTAGCCTGAAAGAGGCTGAGTTTGGATGAAAACATCCAAATCTTAGATCTGTCTGGAGAATTTTCTACCAGATTACATAGTACAGTATTAGGAACTTGTGAAAATTTCCTATTTAGCCCTTAAATTATTTGACCAAGTTTCAATGCAACTTGCCTTGGATCTTTCAGGTTTATGGCTGATGTCTGTGTAATCACTGATAACCACCCCATTTGCTCTTGAGCATGTCCTAAATTGAACAATAACTTTGTATGGTCCCCTCACCCACACTCCAACCCAGTCCTTGCCCTTCGCTTAGCCTCCCAATGGCTCTCCTTGTAACACAGCTTGTCTTGGACTTCTTATCTGACTTCTGTTTTCATCAGAGCAAGGATCGACCCTAAAAGCTGCTAGTTAATATTCACTCATGCAATGACTTTGTCTCTCATTTTCACTCAAGGTCAAAAGGCATAAACTGGGGTTTGGTCCCTCCGATGAGACACTCAACTTTTCAGCAAGTCATAACATGTCATGCAGAGAAAGGCCAGATGTGTGTAACAGAGACCCCTCATGACTACATGGTTTAACAACCTCTTTCTTCCTGAGAGAAGAACATTGTACATGTAAAACAGCACCTGTGTCCACGAGACAACTTTCTTTTATTTACATATTTGACAGTTATTCTGTGTTGGCTCCCATGTTTGAGAAACATAGAGTACCTAGGCATCATCTGTGTTTCTAAGAAGTTCATAGTCAAGTTGAAGTGCAGGGGTTGGGGATGCAGGCTTTACATGTCACCAACTCATTTTACCATTTTTAATCTCTTCCCAACAGCATTCCATAGAGTAGATACTCAAAAAGACATCGAATACAGACCTCTATGCAGTAATGCATTGGTTATTATTGCCTGTTCTCTAGCTGTGTTGAGTATCTACATCTTATCTCTCCAAACATAGGCATGTATTATTACAGCATGGCAGACTGGAGAGGCATCAACTTGTAGCAGATAAGTGGGGTCAAGAGGTAGAGTTCCTGGGTTTGAATCTTGGCCCTGCTAGTTGTTAGTTGCACCATTTGGGGCAATATACTCTGCCTTTCTGTATCTTAATTTTTTGTTCTAAAAATGAGAATGATAGCAGCTACCTTATTGTGTTAATGGAATTAATAAGCACTCCTTAGTATACATGCTGAGGAATTAAAATCAGGGTAATATAGGGAAACCTGGATACTCATGTTTCCTACAGCACAATTTGCAATAACCAAGACATGGAATCAGCCTACATACCCATCAACAGATGAATGGATAAGTGGATGGAAATGGAGATCGTCACGTTAAGCAAAATAAACCAGACTCAGAAAGACAAGTATCACATGCCCTCCCTCTTACATGGAATCTAAAATAGTGACATTGAAGTACAAGGGAGACTGCTATTAGACAACAGGAAGAGAATAGAGGGAAAAGGGAGGGGGCTAAGGGAAGGTAATAGGAAGTGGAAAAAAGAGTTGTTAATTAAATCACTAAGAGATCATAAGGTTAACATGAATTTACAAAGGTGAGAATGTGTCCTCTGAGCTCCATTAAGCAAAATAGCAGATTATAAAACAGTATATATGGCATTGACAGTTTTTTTATTTTCAAAAATGCATTAAGGTACAGAAATATCAAGAAACTGTCAAGAGTGATATTCACTTAACTGTTTTAATTTGTCTCTGAGAGGGAGAGTTTTTCTTTTTGTTTGAGAGTATTTTCAACGTGTTATTATAAAATGTTTCTAAGCAGAGAAAATACTGTGTGTGAGGTGATGGATATGTTAATTAGCTTGATTGTAGCAATCTTTTGCAATGTATATGTATCTCAAAACATGACGCTGTACATCTTCAATATATATGATTTTGTCAATTATACTTAATTTTAAAAAGAACCCCCAAAAAAGAGGATTAATGAATTAATATATGCTAAGCACCCAAAACAGTGCCAAGTGACAGTGTTGTGCTATTTGGTGATAAATGTTTAACAATCAGCTTTCTAGGGATAAAGGGAAAAGGCCTGATGTGAAGCATTTGCCGATTTCAGTGGCGTAAATGCTTCTGCCCCCAAAGAGATGTGACTGAAGGTAGAGGTGGGAAGAGTTGCACATGGTCGTTTCTTCAGGACAGCACACCACCGACTGATACCTAGTAGGACAATGTATTTGCATTTTCTTAACTTTATACCTGTGAGTTCATGCTATTAATCAATCTTTGTTTTTCTAGTTTTGGTCTCCATTCTATTTAAGAGGATGGTGAAGACATGGACTGAGTTTTCTAAACAATTATACAGACAGATTGACTGTACTCACCAAGCTGTCTGCACACTGAGTGATGAAGGAGGTCTCCTCCATAGCACGGTCTGTCATACATTGTGTCGTCAAGTTCCCTTAGGGCCATGATCACAATGGCTGCTTTTAAAGTCAGCACACTCTCAATGGTATCAGCATACTCGTGTTTGTTGTAGCACCATTCACAATAGCCAAGAAACAACCAGCTTAGCGTGTGACAATAGACAGATAAATGGATGTGGAAATGAACAAAATGATGTCATTGGCAGAAAAATAGATAGAACTGGAGATCATCATGTTAAGTGAAATCAACTACACTCCGAAACTGTGCCAGATGCTTGAAATATATAACTCCATTTTCTCCTTACAACTTCATGCAATTATCACTGTAATGCCAAATTTAAAGATAAGGAAACTGAGGCTCAAAAAAAGTCAATACACCTAGTGCTCTCTTGTTTTCCAGCGTGATATGTCTGTAGTTCCCCAGAGGCTCCTGCATGGCAGTGATGCTAATGGTGCTGAGTCCTCTGGTGGCTTTGGTCAGGGACCTCCAACAAGGAGTTTGTGAACTTTGACAATGACATGAGCAGGTTCCACGTGGTGACCAAGCTGAGGTGGCCCACCTTAATAGTCAAAAGGATGTCCTGGACAGTTATCTGGTTGGTACAGAAATGACTATGAGGTGGTTAGAGTCCTGCTAAGGCATCAAGTTGAGCCTAGCGTCACTATGTATCCCACAAAGACATATCCACGGCAGCACCACAAGCGTCAGGCCTGTGCTATGAAGGGCTTCTACCCTGGCCACAATGAAATCAGAGGATTTCTGGAATGACCAGGAGGAAGAGGCTGGGGTGGTGTCCACAGGCCCGAGTCAGAACAGAGACTGGACCTTCTAGACCCTGGTCATGCTGGAAACAGTTCCTCAGTGTGGAGAGGCAACACCTTACAGAGCTGGCACAGCCCTGTCCCAGTGGAGTGGTAGGCATGGTCTGGATCTGCACAGAATAAAATGCTGGGGGGAGTTATAACGTGTTGGCTGGGTCTGCCCTTCCTTGCGGCAGGGCTGTTGTATCAACTTCAGAACTTATGAAGCACACACTGGACTTCAGTCAACAGGACTCCCGAAGCCAAAGTGAAGGTGACAACACTGAGGGATGGACCTGTGTCCCTACCTCTCTACACTGTGCCAGGCTTCCTGTGTGGCTTTTATCCCTCCACAGAGAGACGCTACCCCAAGATCCAGTTCCCCTAGTTCAGTGAGCCTATAAAACCTCCTCCTGATGCTTCCTCAGCCACCCCTGACTTGGAAGCCTTAGCACAGACATCAGGGCGCCCTGCCTTCTCTCCTACCCACTGTGTTCAACCTTCCTGACTCCTGTGCCTCTGAGCTCACCCTGTGCCACATTATGTTATTATATTTTTCTTGAATAAACACGAGGTGAAAGATCACCTGCTTCATCCAGTTCTCAGGACAAGACGTAGAAAGAGGATAACATCACAATACAGAAAGGATTTTCATATACATTAAATAGCTGGTGAGTCATTTTCCAGTGTAATTGTCTATCAAATATCATGTTGTACACCATGAATAATTTCATTTGTCAATTTTTACTTGTCAATTAAAAGTGAGAGAAAAACCTTAAAAAGTCAGTGCCTCAAATCTCAACACAAACTAGTGATCAAAACAAAATAACAAAAGAACCTGATGGGAAGCAAGCTAAAAATCAACATTTTTTAAAATCTTGCCTATAATTTTGTAACTATAATTGGGAATCTAAGTTCATAAACCTCATTATCATGCTGTGATAAGCAAGTGGATGGTTGCCAGAAAAAGCCACGTGAATTAGTTGAGAAGGAGCACTCTGTTGTTGAGATCCATCTGAAGAGACAGTTGCTTCAAATGTAAATCAAATCAAAAAACAAATAATCAATTCAGAAGTTTATTTTAGAGGAGCAATTGTTTGAACATAATTTCTCCACCATTACACACAGCTCTTGTGTGTTCCGTCTTGGTTTTAACTGCTTTGTAAGTTAAAGAAAAATGTCAAAGAGAAATGGAAACATACACCTCCCAAGATATGTGTGCGAATGTTATGAGTAGCATTAGTTGAAAGAGCCAAAACAGGAAACAATCCAAATAGCTATCAAGTAGTAAATGGATAAACAATTGCTATACTTATACAGTATAATGTCATTCAACAATGAAATATTACATGTAATTCATGATACTTGCTCCTCAAAGATTACAATTACTGAAGCAAGCTGAACTTGGGGTTTTATTGTGGGAAACTTTTACACAGTAAATTCGTCATCTCTTTCAAGTGTAACTCTTCAATTTGTCAGCTTTTGGAAATTGTACATTTTGAGTAATTTATCGGTGATTTACAATGCTATTTCTGTAAAGTTGTTTATCATGTTATTATTTCACATTGAAAAAATCTATGGGACTATAACAAAAAAGAGATAAAAACTTTGTTTCATGGAAGTCTCAGAAGGAGGTTTAAAACATGGATGATGCTAAAGACGTTTTTGAAGGAATAATGACTTCCCAACTTTGGTGGAAGTTTTAACTCATATGCCTTACTTATTTCGCTCAGAATTATTGAGACAATAAAGCAAAAAGTGTATTGAGAGACTTTAAATTTTTTTAAGAAGTTAATCATGGGCTCTTACCCACCTTTATTAAGTGACAGAACCAGGATTCAATCCACATCTGTGTGCTGGCAAACCTCCTACCTTAAACCACTGCACTTAACTGCCAGGACTCTTCAAAAGAGCTAGCGTCATTTTAACACTGATTATTGGTAGGCAATATGATGTACGTGTAGCAGAATGAAGTCTAGAGCCAGACCAGGTTCACACACAACTCTGCAACCTACCAATCTCAGGCAAGTCACTTAACCTTTCTTCCTCAGTTCTCCATCTATAAAAAGGAGACAACTGTGATACGTACATTAAAGAATCACTATAAGAATCAAATGAGTACAGTGTATAAAATGTTTAGAATCATGTCTGGCACATAGAAAGTTCTGTATACATGTTTATTAGATGCAAATAAAGTTCTTTTAGATGAGGTGAGAGATTCCATGGGTTTCAAGATGGAAAGAGTGTGAAACTGACTTGTAAATATAATGGCCAAACTGCCTAATTCACTCTCTGGAAAAGATCCAGGCAGATGAAGCCAAACAGCTTTGAAATCATATACGGACAAATACCAGGTCTGGCTTTCCTTGCACACACGCACACTCTGCACACTGATTTCCAGTTAAACGGCCTCTGTGGAGACTGCAATCCTAGCAGGTAAAACACAGCTAACATTTTTCTAAGCAAGTCCTTCAAAGGTGGCTATTAATGTCCCTCAGAGGACACATGATGGAAAGAAAACAGGGTTTTTATATGATGATAAACTCTGACTTAAGCTGCTCTCCCTCAATTATAGAAAACACTCAGCTAACCAACCCCAAACAGGGTCCCTGTCTTAGTTCATTTCCTGCTGCTCTAATAGACTATTACAGACTGGGAACTTTTTAAACACTAGAAATTTATCCAGTTCACAGTTTTAGAGACTAGAAGTCCACCATCCATGGGCCACGTCTGCTAAGGGTCTTCTTGCTGCATCATAACATGACTCAAGACATCATATGGACCAGAGAGGACAGGATAGGGCTGAACTCTTTTGGATCAAACCTGCTGTTGTGATAACAAATCCTCCAGTGAGAACAACATTAATCAGCTCAGCAAAGCAGAAACCTCATGACTTTATTTCCTCTGAAAGTCCTGCTTCTCAACACTGTTTCACTGGGGATTAAATTTCTATCACACGGGTTTCAGGAACACATTCAAACAATAGCGCCCCTCTCAGTCTGGCTAACCTTCATAACCTTCCAAATAATTAAACACTTCTGTTGAAAGGCAAAGGCTTTTGAAAAATCCAGGGATAATATCGAACCAGGTGAGATTATTGTACGCATCAAATGGGTGGCTTTCCAAAGATGTTTGAATGCTTTTCATCATATCCAACTTTCTTGTCCAAAAATATTTACCTAAGGGTAGTGACAACAGTGCAGCTCTGGGGGATCCAAATATAACTCAAAGAATAATTCTGCATAGAGCTGATAGCACCTCCCAAATCCTTTACCCACACATATATCCATTTAACCCATCACGCCCTGTATTGCCTTTATTATACTTGACAATAAACTTTGTATCATTAGTTATTACTTCTTCTATGGAGAAAGTTATAATAAAATCTAACTGACAGTTTACAAAAGATCATGATACATGATACTATCGGGATGCAATAATCATAACTAGGAAATCCTGCAGGCCAAATGGCCTATTTTCTTCAACGAACAAACAGCAAGGAGGGGAGAGCTAAGGGAAACTCCCCACAATGAGTGTCATTGTTATATACTGCACATGTGTGCTAATAATTTTAAAATAAATATGAAAGAGACATTAGAGTCATACCAGTGTAGAATTCATTTTGATCCTGATTTAAGCAAACTAACTAGAAAGATTTTGAGACCATTTGGACACTGACTGATTATTTGGTGATATTAAGAAATTAGGGTTAATTTTAGGTATATTAAAGATACTGTATATATTTTTTTAAAAAAGTTATTATCTCTTAGAAATACCTAGTTCAGTATATATGGATGAAATAGTGGAATATCTTGCATTGGTTTTACAGCATGCCAGGCAATGTAGAAGGACACAGGGAAATCAGAATTGATGAAACCCAATTGGCTATTCATTGATGGTTGTTGGGTAATAAATACTGGAAGGTTCATTAGAGTAGTCTCTCTACCTTGCATATATTTTAAGATTTCCATAATCGTCTTTGCAACTTTCTGAATTAGAAATGTAAATGTCCTTTCTTATTCCTTTGCTTTCTTTTCCAACCCACAGTCTCTAGAATTAGTCTCTTCTATATACTCTGAACTGTCTTTTCTCCACCTAATAACACCCTAGTCAGATTTCATTTCTCTTCACTGCATTCCTGCAACACTCTCCTAACTATCCCCAATCTCAAAGTTTCTAAGCCACCACCCTGTCACTTACCAGAACAATCTTTCTAAAATTCAGATTTGATCACATTACTTTCCCTCTTAATACCTTTCACCTGGCAATAAGTGTCCAACCATGACCTCCAAGACCCCTCAGGGTCATTCCCCCCATCTGCCATCCCATCCTCATCTTCCCATCTTGCCTTCAAGGATAATAGGTTCCAATGACACCAGGCTACTTGTCATTCATTTGGCGAGAATTTATCAGCCCTTGTTATAAAAAGAATAGTGTGCTAACCTTGGGGAATACAACAGCAGGCACCAAAGAAGAATCTCTACCCCCAGAACTTATATACTAGCAGGAATACAGATAATGTATAAAGAAATAGTAGATGGGGATAAATGTAGGCACATTCACCTGCAGTCTCCTGAGTTTGTTGTGCTCTTGATCTTCTCCTTTGCCTTTGCAGTAGCTTTTCTGGGAATGCCCTTCCACATTGAGTTCCCTTGCATCTGCTGTTTGCCAGTCTATCCAGTTACCTTTAAGGTTCAGCACATCTACTGCTCCCTCAAGGATTCTTTCTGTGCTGCCCTCAGACTTGGCTTTTCAACATTTTATCACAAACATCTTACCATTTTGCCTAGGCCAAGGTAGTATTTAGTAAACATTTCTTGAAACAACAAGTGAAAGAATGGATTGATGGATGGATTTCTGCCTTCCTTAAATGAGCTTTCTTAGGCTTTTGAGTCATGAGTGACTGTTAAGCTGAATTGTGATCTTCAAGTTCAAGGATGGAACTTTACGTGATTTTCTAAAACTTGTCTGATCAACAGACCCTGCGCCCCCAACATATCTCAATAGATTAACATCTAGAAGAGCATCTCTTGGGAAGTATTGGTCTATCTGAAGCTGTGGTTCACTTTCAAATAAGATAGTAAACAAGGCTCCACCACAAAAGCTGGGCAACATCAGGAAACCATGAGCGCTCTCTGTTCCCTTGCCTCTCTGTCTGCTAAACTATAAAGCATGTCTGAATCAGCAGGATGAAAAGTACTTTACAAAGAGGGACATGGAGGCTTTACTTTCCAGCTTTTTCCTTTTCTGTCTTTATCTCTCAGTCTTTACAGTACAGGTAACAATGCCTTAGTAATTGAGAGAACGGCATATCAATCAATGCTTGTTAAAACACACATACCAAAATGAAAACCTCAAGGGACAAAAATCAGTAGCAGCTAAGACTGCATCTTGGATATGTGAGAAATGAAATAAGAGTAGACAATATGCCATTTGGGAGAAGAGAGTCTCTTCAAACACAATGGTTTGCATTGTTTTCTAAAACACAAAGAATGCAATAAAATACATGCAAGTGTGTGATTTTACACATCGATATAGAGGGACACCCATCTTACTATCGCATGAGAAAATAAAATTGACAAGAGTTTTCTTTTCAGTCTTGTCTCCAAAGCTTAGTTCATGACTAATCTTACAGATTAAATCCGATCACTGGATTATTGATATTAATTCTTTCTTCAGGTTGACAGCTGTAGGATGGAAATGTCATAGGAAACACACTGAAATCAACTGAGCCCAATTAAGTAGGCAGGGCCTGAGCCAACACATAAAAAATACATCAATCACAACTCACAGTTTTGTTTCTAAGCCAGAATAGTTTTAAGACCTGAGTATAAGTTTAAAACACTATGTTAACAACAATGTTATTTTGCATGACAATTTACATGATGAGTTCATCGTTATTCCATTATTTTAAACCTAATCTGTCAACAAATAATGAAAATTTTCTTAAGCTCTTTTAAAGCATGATTTGACCAAGAAATATTCAGGGATAGAGGCAGCTTTATCGTCTGCAGTACTTTAAACCCTGCTTTTAGTTAAAGCTTTTAGTTAAACAAGGACAAGTTTAAGCTGACAATTTGCAAATAGGCTCATTTCTGTACCCATTCATTAATGTGCTGATTAGAATCACAATGTAGAGATGGGGGCATCTTAAAGTCAACTCATTTATGGAAATACTCATAAATTTAGCAAATCATTGTTCAAATACAAACATTCCATGATTATAAAAATGTAGGAAATGAGACTGGATTTAAGCAATAGGGTATGGAGGAGCATACAAGCTTCTTGTCGCGAAGTTACCCAGACTACAATGGTAAAATCTAAAATCAGAAGAAGTGAAAGAAATTCAGCATCAGTAAATTGCAGAACTGGCAGATGCCAGCAAGACTGGTCAGCATCCCAATGCAGACAAAAGTGGGCAAGAGGGAAGCAGAGGGCTATGGAGAGAAGAAAGGAATCATAACCACATTGGGAAGAGATAAGGGAACTCCTGAGTTGATCACTATTGAAACTAGGTAAATGATAATGGGGAATTACTACTTTTATATTTATTTGAAGCTGTTTACAATAAAATGCCTTTTTTATGTATAGCCTGAGATGTACTAATTTTAAGTGAATCAAAAGGAAACAAAAGCAAGTCGAGAACAATAAAAGGGGAAGAAAAGGAAGAAAATGTTCCAAGGGAAAAAAAAATAAAGACTATGTAAAGAATATTTAAAAGAAAGATAGGGTTAGAATGTGTGCAGGTGTTTTGCTAAAGAATATCTTTTTTCTCAATTTCAAGAAGAAAACATTGAAGAACATTATATAGCTGAAGAAATTACAAGAAAAATTCATAGCCAAAAGAGACACATTTACACATTCATGAAAAAAAGTTATAAAAAGCATTTAAATCAAAATTCTCATTAAAAGGTGGGTGATATAAAAGAGAGGATATATGAGCTCTCATGTGTAAAAGGATGACTTGTGAAAGCATGAATCTTGGAAAGTGTCAAGAGTGCTTAGGACAGTGTGCACCACACCCAGGCCAGCTAGCCACTGTGCCTTTTTTACAACCTGTACTTCTAGTACTTCCCTCAGCATGCCTGTAACCAGTACTAGGACAGAGCGGGAAGAAGTGATACGTGACTCTGCCTCATTGGTTGCAGCTAGAATGAGACCAGGTGCCTACTTGTGCTTCTTTAAGCCTTTAAAGCTTTTACCATTGATTTTTTTTATCCTGAGGATTTAGCACTATATTCATTGTAATTGGCATCTAGTAGATTCTCAATAAATATTTACTGAATGAATAATGGAACAAACGAGTAGATGAATAAGAATGAATGGATGGACCGCAGAGCTTCCCCTGCACAGCACCACTTCCGCTAGACATCTGGGTCATACAAGCTGTCTGACTAGATTCAGTTCCATCTTAGTTTTGAATGAACACCTCAGGAGAACTAGTGGGCTCAGAATCACTCTCAACTCTTTCTAGTCCCTCATCTCCTGTCAAACCATGTCTCATATCTTCTCTTTAAATGCAATGACCTACTTACATCAGTAATTTTATTTAATAACTGTTGGGGACCCTGGACTTCTTGTGGTCTGCCAATAATGACAACCAGCCTGGAAGCCAGAAAACAAAGAGTGATCTCTCCCTCTTCTTGGTTCCTTCTTTGCTAAAATGCCCTTGATTTCCCCCCATTAATTACATATTAACATATCTGACACAGAGAATAACTTCTAAATTTCCCACTAGTGTGAAGAATAATGTAGTGTGTGGGACAAATGAAACACTGAGCTTCTCAAAGCTCCCCAAATGCTTCTTTCAAAAATGATCCACTATTTTCTTAGCTTGAATAGTCTTTTCATACCAACCTCAGTGACTACCAAAACAGTTTAATGTTATTAGAATATCATCAAGTTTCATTATGTTTAATAAGAGATGGTGACAAGAGATAATTTTAAATACGTTTTCACCAAAATTAAAATCACAAGTTGTAAAATTAATCCTAGAACTGTCAGTTATAATGTGATGTAATTTCAGTCTACTTAAACATATTCTCATTAACTGCTCCAGTATGGAGCTCTAGCAATAAAACCACAAATATGGCAAAGAAACTAAAATCTCAAATTCTCATCTTCATTCTCAATAAAGAAAAGTGTGCTTTCTCTCATCAACCTATTTTCCACTTTAAATGGGTTACCTAATGGAAATACCTAACAGAAATTGATTGACATGTTCAAATATCTCATTGTCTACTTGTCATCCTGTGTATACTTACTGAGTATTTGTACATAAAATATTTCCAGTAGACCCAGTGTGAAGCAACAAAAAAATAAAAGACACTGTGTATTCATTCCTCCCATTCCTGGTAACTAACTCAGAGGATAACCTAGACAATTATGAAATTAAATATGATAGTATTTATTTATTCATGTCCTCTTTCATGTCAAAAAGGGTACAAGAGGTTCCATTTTTAAAAATACATGAAATAAGGCAAGATAAACTAAGATGAAAGAAAAATGAAAGGAAGCAAATAGATGGATGTTCAGTTGAAAGAGGCATACTGTAAACCAAGCAAGGACATCCCTAAGAGTCAGTGCAAAGAGCACACACACACACACACACACACACACACACACACACCCCAGTTGCTTAAAGAAAGCAATATTTTTCTAGAAATAAAACTCAAGTGATGTTTTCATGGGACATGTAAAGGAACACTGTAATGTTTCCTTGATAGCATCATGCCTACATCCATTGCAGTAGTGAGTTTCCTGTGATTTTGCTGAGGGCAGAGTGGAAACACAAGGGGCCAAAGCAACACAGGCTAAACATGCTACTTTGTAATCCTCATCTCCCCAGAGCTAATTGCCTAGTTAGGGTCTCCTAGTAGAGGCCAGCCAATATGACAAAAGGTATGATTAGTCTCATGGAACATAAGGTATAAGGGAGGCACAAAGAGATGGCCCTGGAGCAAAATTCTAAAGTGGAAGGAGGAGCTAGTTTAAGCTAAGGAAGTAAATGGACTAAGGAAGCAAAACAGCGGGGCATAAATCAAATCTGACCATCTACAAATGTCCTGTAGTCCTTTTCAAACTTCATTTTAAAATCTAAATTTCCCATATCTCCAAAAATATTAGGCGATTTGCCAACACAGACCCATTTTCTACCATGAAAAAGACCGGTGGAGGCTAAGCAGCAGTCTTCTCTTTAGATCCAGTGTGCATTTTCACTTTGTCCAAACCCCACACTCTCTGCTTTTTTCAATCACCTTACCTTCCTTATCCCTTATTCATGAATAAGTGAAAGAAATACATCTCAGTTAAAAATGATAAAGAAGGGATATCCTGTAGAAAGATGTGAACCAGCATGGTACTTTGGGGGAACTAGAGTGGAGAGTACGTGTGGGAATGATGGACAGGACACCAGAGTGTCCAGCAAGAGCCAGCTCTAGCTCAAAACAGTCTCACAAGCAGAATGAATTTGTCACACCTATTCTTTTGTTCATGTGATGTACGGACTCCGCTTGCTGGGAGAAGCTCCCAGGGTCTAACTGTTTCTGTGGTTGTAGCTCTTTAATGGAGAGACCACACCAGGCCACTAGCATGTCTCTTTCCAAGCTGCTGCCTGAGAACACTGGCATTCAAGATTCACATCTCCATCTCTTCCCTGCAACAGAAAATGTAACAGTCAAAAATACTCCTCAAAAATGGAGTATTTGTATGTTTCTTCTGTACCTAAAACCCCATAGCATGGCGAGACTTCCCCTTTATCCTCTGTTGATCCAATGTTCAGGGCAAAAACTGCCTCCTGCTTTTCATATACCTAAAGGCAAGCTCTCTCTCTCCTTGGAGTCCTTCATGGCCCTCAGAGAATGGTATCTTGTGTCACAGTTATTTTTATCTCCTTCATTTGTTGGGAATTTAAGAGAAATGCAAAAGCAACATTCTTCTACATCCTGGCCACTCAGTCTCCAAACCAAGATTGATCAACGACACATGTCAGAGACAGCATTTAGCATTGCACAACCAGACTCCCAGCAAACTGTTCTGGCTTTAAGGAATTTATATCCCAAAAGAAAAATGTTCATTTTCAAATAAATAAACATACTAGTGACAGAAACACAATGGATTAAAGAGCATTGCCTATTTTCAGGTGACGTATTAGGAAAGGGATCTGTGAAGAAGTAATATTTGAACTGAGACTCAGCAAATTATGAACAAGAAACGGGAGAATCAGAGGGTAGAGTGTTCTAGACAGAAAGAATAGCAAAGATATAGGCCCAGAAACAGGGACAAACATGCCATGCCTGCAGAACAGAAAAGAGCCCAGAAGTCTGCAGAGTAGTGAATAAGGAAGAGAACAGGAAATGAAGCCAGAAAGGTAAGCTCTTCAGTACCCTTGAGAGCTAACTAGACCAGAGAGCTGCAGACCTTGGGCCCTGGACCAACCCAGCCTGCTATTCGTTTTTGTATGACCTGTGACCTATGGATGATTTTTACATTCTTAATTGATTCAAAAAATTTAAAAGAAAAACAATATATTATGGCACCTGAAAATTGCTTAAGTTCACATTTCAATGTCCAATATCAAAGATTGATGGAAACACATTTATTACATATGGTTTTTCTTGAGCAACATCAGGATTTGAGTACCTGGAACACAGACTACAGGGCCCACAGAGCATAAGATATTTAGTCTCCGGCCTTCTAAAGAAAAAGAATACCAACAACCCTGGAACTAGACTCTAGGCTTTCTAAGGTCCAGTTATTCAATCTATACAGGCATGATGCCAGCCTCTGGGGATACATCATGAATTAAGTCATACAATGGACAATTCTGAATTCCATTAAAGGTGCATTCAACCCTGGATGAGAAGGAAGACAGTTTTATTTGAGTTCAAGGATTTACAAAACTCTGTGACCTACATCTTTCCTCCCACAGAACAGAGGCATCTGGATCCATTTTTATCAACCCAAAAAGAAAAGAGAAGCTGGGTCCTGAAAAGTGACCAGCTCATTATAGAAATATAGCCAATCAGCACAACCCAAAGGCTCTGAAATATGTTGAGTCAAACTTTTTTTTTCAGAACGAAATGAAAAAAAGAAGATGAAGTCCTCAGAAATGGGATATTATTTAGCAAGCGAAGGAAAGTGTTCTCACTGCACTAATGAGTCATTAAGTGAGGCATTTGGGAACTGGGGAGGCGCTATAATTAGGTTATCTGTATTTTTAACACAAGAAAAATAATCCAAAGCGGCATTAACCAATGCAGCTGTATTGGAAGGGGGACAGCTCCCTGCAAGTCTCCAAACAGAAGGGAATCATTTTTAACAACTCAAAGCTCAGCTGAGCAGTTAATTTAACAAAATGCTTAAGAACAAACCCTCAGCCATTGGTAACCATCCCTGCCTCCTACTTTACTGTAACCAGAAAACAACACTCCATTCCAAAACACCAGGCCTATACAGATATCAGCTGAGATGGTGTGGAAACAGCCAATCTGATCATAACAAAAGGGGAACAGAAATGAAGTGAGTGAAGGATTAGGGATTTCACATAATTAAATTGTCAAAGGCCACAAAAGGAATGTGAAAATCAGGGGATATCACCATCATGGGGGAAGAGAGAGAGGATTTAGTTACAAATATATTTCTGAGGAAGATGAAGAAAAAATAGATGTCCAGATTGCTCATTTTTGGCCTAATGAATAAATCATTGTGCCCCCGCCCTGACGCCCAATGCACCTGCTGCTTTGAAAAGTCCTTCCACACCAACCCAACAGTAAATGTCTCACAATGGCTCCAACAAGGCTGGAGTCCCGCCAAAGAAAATTACCACTCTTCAACCAAGATAAACATCATATTACTTCATTACCCTTTTAAAACATATGCAAATTAAATCCATTATTCTTTTTTCACCCAGAAATGAAGTTCGTTTGGCTAGAATTCAGCGATTCCTTTTGTTGCAGTTGACCATGAATGGATGAACTTCATGTAGATAGTGCCCACTCCCCATCTTTGAATCAAACATTAATACCATTTGACAGTAATAAATAACACTTATCACAATAGGGATAGAATAATGATTTTCCCACTCAGCTGGCTCATCAGAGCCTATCAGCTGACAACTGCATAAATGAGATTAGCATAACAGCTGCCTATGACAAATGTATCTAAATCCTTCTAATGCCAACTCGTTCTTTGATCTCCCTATCAAGTTGATGCCAAAACCCAAATCCATTTCTGCAAAATACATCTTGTTTATTATAGATACATATGTATGTCCCAGCACAGCCTGAAATCCCAAGACATCTTTAATTAAAAGAATTTGGAATATTGATTGAAAATTGTCACCTCTGGCTTTGTACTTCCTTCCATGACTTTCCTGAATATTTTAAGAAATTTATTTTCAAAATGGAGCCAATGCTTCACCTTCTCGGACTTCCTCTTGAGTTACTCACCAGAATGTAATGAGGTCCTGTTCTGATGTTTTCAAATGAAAATAATTACTGTGGCTTCATTTTGATTATTGCCTTTCAGAGGTATCAGGTTCATAAAAATTTAAATCAACTCCAAGTAACATAAGCCACAGTCCTTTACTTCCCATTATACAATCACAATGAGACACAGACTTGTTCTTTGTTTCAGAATGCAAATAGGGTTTGAGATCAAACCTGAAGTATAATGTCTTCATTTATTCCTCCTCAACAATCTGCGGTGCTGATGAGGCAACATGAGGAGTAGAAAATACATATTTTGAGTGTCCGGGTCCCTGCAAGCCTCTACTTGTTTTTCTGATGACTTGAAGCATGAGTAAAACTTTCAGTGTCTAGGGAATAACATTTTGGATATTAGGGAATACACAATATAAAAAGTTAGAGATTCTGTTAAGAACGGCAAGGTAAATTCATGTTGAATGTCAGACTAGCTAGTCCCTACCAGTACATCCTAAAGGTGAAGGGTAGAAGTAGCTAGTTTCTGTGCGAAATATTTTGATTGTGCTGTTTAATAAACAATGAAATGACTCAGTCAACAGTTTTTTTTTTTTTTAAGGAACCTGCCATGTATTATTCTAAGTGCTAGGACATCACAGAAACCAGATAAACAAGTTCCTCGCCCTCATGAGACTTACATACCAGGGCACTGACAGTAAGAGCTATTGGAAATTAACTACATAGCAGTAAAGAGAGACAAGACACTTTTCAGATCATGTATTAAAGAAGATGTGACTGGATTCCAACATTTGCACAAATATAAGCCATCACAAATAATTACACATAAGGGTGCTTTAGGCAAACACAATTAAAGCTACAGTTTTCATTTGACTTTAGAGCATTCTCAGGCTGAGACTGAGATTCCTAGGCAGTTAATATGTGCAATATGGAACAAAAGGGGCATTGATTTACTTATTCAATAAACATATACTAATCAGTCAGTATGTGCTAAAGAAGCAAAGGTAAACCAGACAGTCTCCATTGGCTGTAGTGCTCCATTCTGATGGTGACATTGTGACACAGTCATGGCAACATGCGAACTGAAAACCAAGGAGATGGACTTGAAAGAACATAGAGAAGGGTATGTATGGCAAAAGTAGACACTGGATGATACAGGCAAAAGCAGGTATGCTAGTGCAAAAGTTTCACCAAGACCCAGTTAAGGAATTATTAACCATTCATGCCAGATCCTACTGAAGCTGTCATGACGTTATTTGCAGATGCTTGGACATGTGACTATGTAACTCGCGGTAAACCATCCAGATTTCATTGTATGAAGTGAATTCAACTGTCGTTGAAAGAGTGTAGTAAGCATTGTGAAAGCAAGACTTTAACTCAGGCCCAGAGAAGGTAAATAAGAAAAATAATACACATGATCAAAAGTGTCAGAATGAAATCACTGTTGGTTTTGCAGCACAAAAGCTAGAATTCAATAAATACTTGTTAATTGGTTAATAGTTGTATCAATAATTCCACTGAAAATGACTAAAAATCTATGTTTAAGACATTGGTTGTCTGTACTTAGAATGAATATTATGTATCACACAAACAAATCCTGCTATTTTGTTAAAACACATGTATAGGGTACTATCAACCAACAAGATATGAAAAAATTGTAAGGCATCACTGAATTTTTCATAGCTCTACATTGTATATTTTCTCAGTTTTCAGACACAGCAGAACTACTATCATGCAAAATATATAACTTTTCATATTGTATAAAAATAGAAACTTCTGGTCTATATGATGAAGATCCCTTATGGAAAAGTAGTGAGTTTTGTGTTATTTGTCTTAACTAACTAATGACTCTAGTTAACCCAGTAGCTAATTCACTTGATTTCACAAAATTCCATTTTTAAGATGACCCCAGGGACCTCTATTTGATGCCTATCGACATGCCATATATCCAAACTTGAAATCAAAATAACACAATCAGTAAATTCAGTTTTTAAGAAGCTTGTGTAACCACTTCAGCCTTGGCTAAAACCTCTGACATGATTTGGGGTTGTTTTCCCACATTTCAAGCATTTGCTTTGGGCCTGGGAATTTGATGGTGCTATGAAAAATATAGTGAGGTTAAATCATCCTTCCTGACTTTAAGGAACTTACAATGTAATTACAGAGAAAAGATTTATGCCAAGTTCCAATACGTGACAGGAAGGGTCAAGCAGCATAAATATGCATTCAGAATGGGAAAATTGTCCCGAATACTGACATTACAAAAGGAGGAGACAACGTAGAAGAGAGAGTGGGCTTAGAGAGCAGGCTGCACTAACCATCCAGGTCACCAGCTGTCAGACTGGCTAAAACATCAGGAGACAAAAGGATGAATGGGGAACCAAATTTTAACACCAATTGGTACAGAGTTTGACAGACATTCACCTTTGATTTTGGTTTTTTTTGTTGTTGTTGTTTTTGGTTTTTTTTTTTTTTTTTTTTTTGCTTTGTTTGGTTGCTTGAACAACTAAGTAGGGCTTTATTTTTTCATATCACAAAGAGCTTAGAAGTGAGCAGTCCTGGGCTGGTACATCCACACCACAATGCAGTTAGCTCGTGTCTTTCTGTTTCATTACTTTTTCCCTCTTTAACTGTCTTTTTAAAAATATATATAAAATTTACTATCTTAAGCATACTTAAGTGAACAGTTCACTAGTGTTGCCTATATTATTGTGCAACCGACCTCTAGGACTTTTTCATCTTGCAAAACTGAAACCCTACTTATTAATCAAGAACTCTCTATTCCCCACCCCATCCCACCCCCAGTAAGCACAATTCTACACTCTGTTTCAATCAATTTGACCACTTTAGATACCTCAAATAAGTGGAATTGTTCAGTAATTGTGTGACTGTTTACATAGTATAATATCAAGGTTCATACATGTTGTAGCATATGAAAACATTTCCATACATTTTGAAGTTGAATGACATTCCTGTTTACATGTATAACACAGTGTTTACTCATTTGTCTATTGATTGGCCATTGCTATTTCTACCTTCAGGCTATCATGATGCTGCTGAAGAATTCAGTTTTGAACATGGTTTTGAACATGTGCCATTAATGCAACCATGAAGTAGAGAAAATGATAACCTCATAGCCACCAAGATTTGAGAACTCTTATAAGCTATTAAATAATAATACATGAACAGAACATATTAAAATGTACAACTGGCTATGGCCCAGATTCATTGGACATCTAAGGAGGAAGCTGCTACACCCATCTTCCTCTGACCCTCCCACAGCAGCAAGCAGAGCTTTCTTGTGTGTTTAGTGGCCCGTACAGGCTCATCTCAAGGCCCTGCCTGGCTGAATTGTTCTGATTTCACTGCTCCCTTCTTCAGTAGTGATACCCTGAGCTTATTGCTCTGCTTGCTTTATTTTTTCCAACTACTACTGGCATGGTCCATTATTTAATCTTAAAATACAAAGGAAATTATTTGTAACCAAGATCCCTAATGCAGACATGTGGCCTGGAATGTCACATATATATGATAAATATAAATGTGAATGTACCTACTTCCTTGGCAAAGAAAATTCTGTGACAAACTTCAAAGAAAAGATAACCCATTTTAAAATGGCATCCTATGATTTATTAGGAGTCAATAAAAATCAACTCAGAATTAAGTGTCCAATGTCTACGAGATTCAGTTGTTTCCTTCAAGACTTGGCAGAAATATCAGTGACGTTATTCCTAATCAAATCCTTTAAAAAGTATGCATCCCCAACCTGTGGCACTCTTTTTCCCTTCCCTGATATTTCTCTTCATAGTCCTTATCACCTTCTAATCTCCCTATTTGTTTTATTTACTCTACCTTCTATTTTCCTCTACTTCCTAAAATATCCCCCATCTTCTAGAATATTCTATGAGGTCATGGAACATTCCTTTTGTTCTGTCCAAGGAAATGTTTCCTTAGTTCCCTCAGTGAGTCTTTGGTTTCCTTGGTTCTGTCAGCAAATCTTTGTTCTCTCTTGTTTCCCCTGTGACTTGCATATACTCAACATTTAGTATTTGTGGAGTAATGAATAAATACATTGAGGAGAAATAACCTAAAGGTAATTGCAGTAAACATATTTTGGTATCTACAGCAACCCCTTTTCTCAGAGAACTACCTACCAAATATGGCTTGAGTCTTTTTTTTTTTTTTGTACAGGGGATCAAACTTACAACCTAGCGCTTGCCAGACAGGCGCTTAGGCTACTGAGATAAATCCCCAGCCCTTGAGTCTTGACAGCCATTTTGGGGATATGTGAACAGTCTTCCATGACCTCCTAAGAGAGGACATGGCTGTAACTGGGCTTCTCAGATTTCCTGTCTCAGAATTTAATTGAATTGGAACCACCAGATGCTAATCTGAGGCTCCACATGTGTTTAAAGTCTAGGTAATTCAAAGAGGGAGCTTCAGGCCCAACACCTAAAAAGAGAAGCCTGTTGAGCTCATCTTTGAGAGAATGAGGGGCTTACACAGAGAAAGTCAGAGGAAATAGACAATCTCTGGTCTCTTGTCTTCAAAAGAATCAGTGCCTTCCTTGGTCTTGGATGGTTTTCTTGATGCTACTACCAGCACCTTATGGATTTTGACACAAATCCCTGTGTTTGGAAAATAAATTCCTTTTCTCCCTTAAGCTAGCTTAGCATGGGCTTCTATTCCTTAAAACTATTCTGAGTTAGTGACATAAAACACTTCCCAGTGCAGATGATAAATGTGTTTGCATTCATCAAAGTGATATTTCAATGGGTCCCTGGTCAAATAAGTGCCCTCAGCTTCTTTGCACTTTGTCGCTTCATTTAGAATCACTTGGAGCAGGGTTCACTCTACAGTTCGAAGACAAGGCTCTTTATGTGGCTTTTTCATATGATAATGTAGAGTATATTTTCAGCCTAGCCTTCAATCAAATGGGCATCGCCTTAAGGAGATATAATTACAGCTGCTATTTTGCTGGCTTTTAATGGGAGACAAAGCAAATAGTGTGCTAAGAAATTATTTCCAATGATGACACTCTAAACAACAGGGAGAAGAGGGCCAGCTAACAAGAAGGAGCTACATATTCCCATCTGTAGCATCTTATCCTTGGAGGACTGCCCCCAAATACTAGAGGGACATGATGGCTATTGGGTGTTTTTGCTAGATGGATTGTGAATACTTTAATAGGTTGTGAAATGATTAATGCTCACAAATCCAAAATCCAAATAAAATAAGAAAAAATAGCCTTGGTTACCAGTGCATCATATTCAATAATAACCACTAAAGAATCCACTGGAAATAACAAATAAAACAGACTTTTGTTTTTGGGGTTTTTTATTGTTTTGTATAGAAAGAGCCAACATAGTGAAAATGGCCATACACCCAAGATTGTTATATAGATTTAATACAATCTCAATCAAAACACCATTAACATACCTCACAGAACTAGAAAAAATGTTCTTAAAATTCATCTGGAACCAGAAGAGACCTAGAATAGCAGAGGAAAATCCTGAGCAACAAAGGCAAGGCAAGAGGTAGCACAATTCTTGACTGGAAATTATACCCCAAAGCTACTGTGATAAAATAAACAAACATGGTACTGGCAAAAATACAAAAAAAAAAAAAAAGACCTGAGGATGAGTGGAACAGATTAGAACATGCAGACACAACTATAAACACACTCATCCACCTTATCTTTGACAAAGGGGCCAAACATGTTCACTGGAAAAAAGATAGACTCTTAATAAGTGGTACTCAAAAAACTGGCTCTCTACATGCCAAAGACTAAAACTTCATTTTTGTAAGCTTAAACAAAGTCTCACTTGAAATCTATATCTTCCAGTGAATAGTCAGTATTTCAGTAACTTAGATTTTTTTTGAGGTCACAATTGTACAAATGTTAAAACACTATAGAAATGATTGACAATTGTAGTTTCTTTTTTTCATTATTTTATGGTTTTATGGGGTATGATAGTTAACATGCTCTGTGTTGTTATCTTTAAGGTAGTTACTCAAGGTACAAGATATAGGCATAAACATTTCTCCAACTGATATTAGCACAAACCTTCCTTTTTAATAAACCAAGAGATACTAGTAGTATAACTGACTCACAGTTTTTCCCTTTTCCCTACTGTCCTTTCTCCTTTTTCTCATCCTAATTCCTTTTTCCTCTTGAACAATTTCTTCTCACTTCAAAATATTTATTTTGCATTCTAGACTTTACTTATTCTTTTAATTTCTCACACCAGGAAGACAGCATGGTGTTTACACCTGTAAATCTAATTTATTTCACTTGTGAGTATGGTCTCAAGCTATGTCCATTTACCCATAAAAGTCTCAAGTTTATCTTTCTGTATGGCTGAGTACCACTCCATTATATAAAAATACCACATCTTTTAAATCCATTCCTCAGTTGATGGGCATTTGGGTTGTTTCCAAGATTTACCTATTACAAATTGTGCTGCTATAAACATAGATGCACATATATCGCTGTGGAATGATGTTTTAATTCTTCTGGGAGGATACCCAGAGGGGTATAGCTGGGTCGAATGTGTCATCTAATCTAGTTTTTTGAAGAATCTCTACACTTCTTTGAACTGTGTTCTTACCAATCTACACTCCCACCAACAGTGGAGAAGAGTTCCTTTTACCTGACATGCCCACCTGCATTTATTATTGGTGGATTTTTTTGATGAAAGCCAGTCTTTCTGGATTGAAATGGAGTCTCAGTATTGCTTTAATTTGCATCTTTCAAATCACTAGTGATAGTGAATATTTTTTCATATATTTATTTGTCATTTGTGTGTATACATATCAGATGCCCATTTTTAGATTGGGTCTTTGAATTGGAGGGGAGTGCGCTGATCTCTTTCAATTCTTTAAATGTTCTAGATAAAAGTCTTTTGTCTGAAGAACAGCTGGCTAAAATTTTTTCACACTTTGTACATTGTCTTTTCACTCTGTTGGTGATTTCTGTTACTGTGCAAAAGCTTTGTAATGAGATGAAATCTCAGTTATTGATTCTTTGAAGTATGTCCCATGTAGTCTGGGTTTTGTTCATGAACCCTCTATCTACAGCTATATTTTCAAGATTTCTACCTCCTTTCTCTTCCAGTAGATTTAGTGTTTCTATTTCAATACTTAAATCTCTTATCCATTTTGATGTTAGTTTAGTGCATGGTGATAGACATATAGTTTTAGTCTTCAGCATGTAGAGAGACAGTTTTTCAAGCACCATTTATTAAAGAGGATATCTTTCTTCCAGGGAACATGTTTGGTCCCTTTGTCAAAGATAAGATGACTGTTTCTGTAGTTATGTTTGCATCTTCTAATCTGTTCCACTGGTCAAGTCTGTTTTTGTTTGTCTTGTTTTGTCTTGTTTTGTTTTCTTTTTGTTTTTCCTAGTACCATACTGATTTTATCACAGTAGCTTTGTAGTATAATTTCCAGTCAGGGATTGTGGTGCCACTTGCCGTGCCTTTTTTGCCTGGGATTGCCTCTGATGAATTCAGATGAATTTTAGGAATATTTTCTCTTATTTAGTTTCATCTGTGACCTATTGGTTGTTATTTAATTTCTAAGTGTATTTATGAAGTTTTCATGGTTTGTTTTACCATTAATCTCCAATTTCATTGCATTATGGTCAGATAATATACATGGGATAATTTCAGTGCTTTTGCACTTACTTAAGCATGTTCTATGGGCTAAAATATAGTCTGTTTTAGGGAATATCCCATGTGCAGCTGGAAAAATGTGTATTCTGATGTTGTTGGCTGGAACACTGTAAACATCTACTAAGTCCATTTATACACAGGTTTGGTTCAGTTCTGATATTTCTTTGCTGATTTTTTGTATGGTAGATCTATCTATTTGTGACTGTGGGGTAGTAAGAACCCCAATTATAATTATTTCAATGCTCATTTGATTTTTCATGTTTATTATTATTTGTCTTAGCTGGATACTCCCCTATTTGGTGCATATCTACTTATGATTGTTATTTCCTTGTCTCAAAATTTTCCCCTAACAAGTATGTAGTGACCTTCTTTATCTCTTTTGATCATTTTTTGTTTGAAGTTCACATTGTCTGCAAATAGTATAGCTACTTTTGCCTTTTCCTGGGTTCCCATTGCACAGAGTGTTGTTTTACAGTCTTTTACTTTTAATCTATGAATTTCTTTTTGAGTTAAATGTGCTTGTATACAGCATATGGTTGGATGTTATTTCTTGATTGATTCTGCTGTCATTTTCTTTTGATTGGTGAATTGAGGCCATTTACATTGATGATTATGAGTGATATGTATTGCCTTATCTTTATCATGTATTTTCCAACTGTTGATTCCCTACTTTTCCCCTCTGTTTAATTGCTTGCCTATTTGGTGGTTTCTTTTTGCTCTTGTTCTTGGAACTGACATCATTGTTATCTCTGTCTAGAGTATTTTCCAGTAACCTTTGTAGTGTTGGTTTGGTGTTCATGAATTTCTTCAGTAGTTTTTGTCATGCAGTATATTATTTCTCCATTAATTTTGAAAGATAGTTTTTCAGGTTACATCATTCTGGGTTGGAAGTTGTTTTCTTTCAGGATTTGAAATACTTTACCCAAGTCAAGTCTTCTTGACTTGAGGGTTTATGTTGAGAAGTCAACCATGATTCTGATGGGCTTTCCTTTGTAGGTAATCTGTTCGTTTTCTTTAACAGCTTTATATTCTGTTCTCATGATAAATTTCTGGGATCTCAAATATTATATGTCTGGGTATAGATTTATTTTGTTTATGGTTAATTGGGGTTCTATATGCCCCACTTATCTGTAGGCCAGATTCTTTTCCCATACCTAGGAATTTTCTGCTATTATTTTACAAATAGGTTTTGTGTCATTTGTGTTGACTCCTGTTTTATCATTGACACCAATTTTTGTATTATTTTTATTTATGTTGTCTTCCAGCTATTGAATTATTCTCTGATTTTTGTTATTTTCAAGAGATTTTTCTTTTCATGATCACTATCATGATCCTGTCTTCAAGGTCTAAAAGTCTATCTTTAGTTTCATTCAAGCGATTTTGTCATCTTTCAATGGAATTTTTAATATCCTGGATTTCTGTTTGAATCCATTGCTTTAATTCAATTTCTTTCTTATATTGATCATTCATGGTTTACATCTTCTTCCTATAAACACCTTTTTTAATCTGTTTCTACTCTAGACTTGCTGAAGAATTCCTTTATGAATGTTGACATTTCTTTTTTTACCTGAGAGATTATTTCTGATCTAATTGCCTCTTTAGTTTCATGAATTTGTTTCTTTAATTTTGCTATCACTTCAGAAATTTCAGGTGTGTGTCTTCCATTTTCCTCTATCTCATTGTCTCCTGGACTTGTTCTGGGTGAGCTGGAGGTGAGCTGGAGCTGGGTGGAGCTGGATACAACACTATGCTTCTGTGTTGTATCATTTTCTATTTCAAAAGGTTTTTTATCTGTCTTGATTCATATGAGTTTTTGTAGTAGGTAGCTTTATAGTGAGGTATCAAGGCCTCATTGTACAAGGTTTGTTCTTCATGGACAAACTGTGTAAGACATTCTTGGTTTGTCTCTGTCCCAAAATCCTGTCTTTCCAACCAAGTAAGAGTGAGACATTGGTATCTGTTTGGTTTTGTCACCAGTCCTTTGGTTCTGGGGTGTGGTGAAGTTTTACCCCAGAACTTTCCAGTATTGTTACAGAAATGAGGACAACTGATTAAAGCAGATATGACATCCTAGCTAAAGTAGTATAATTAGCAGCAACAATAACATTAAGTACAGTTTAGAAACTTACAAACTGTTGTAACTATTAATTTTGCATCTTTAATCATAGATGCAAAATCTACAGTTATATAACAACCAATCATAAATTGCGAGCCTTTATGCAAAATATTTCCTCTTGTTACAGTGGTTTTACACTGTGGTGGAAAATTTAAGAAGGACAGTGAATAGAACAGAGATAACTGTAAAGAAATAAAATAAAAGCCATGCTGGAGAACAAAGAATGATCACACAAGCTTTGGGGAACTAGATAAAAGGGCATAAGAGAAAGAATGAAGGAGTAATCAAGGGATTATTGAAGTTGACCAGGAAAATTAGAAAGACTGTTCAATCATATGAAAATATGATTATATCGGCAAAACACAGATTCCAAGAAGAGAAAAGTCAGCGCTTCCCAAGAATCTGCCATGCTGGGACTGGGAAGACTCAACAAGAAGCCAGCTATCCAGCCTTTCTGGTAAGCCATACAAGTCATGTGGATTCCAGGAAGAGAAAAGTCAGATAGCACCTCCAGTGAGCCTACCAGCACATGGGATGACAATCATATACCTATCCACCCACCCACCCCTGCCACCATAAGCAACTGGCTGGTTGAAAGGACAGGCTGAGTTGACAGCAACTGAGGTACATAAAGCTACTACATGCTTGTTTTGTTTGGTTGATTTTGCAGGCCTGGGGCCAGTAGTCTGAGCATCTCTTTGGAGGATGACAGTATACAATATAGCAAATATGGGGAATTTCCTTCTATCTTGTCTTTGAAATTCAATATTGTTCTCACTGTTTTGCTTTGTTCTGATTAATTGTTTTTGCTTTACTCAATATTGCTTTGATTGGTTTTATTTGTTTTGTTTTTGGTTTGATTTTGCTATATCTCATGGAATGGACAACTATTGTGAACATAACAAGATATACTATGTGCACTATTGTTGTTTTCCTAGTATCATGCTTTGAAGTTCTATACCAATTTTGCTGCTTTGTTTTGATTGACTTTGTTCTGTTTTGTTTTGTTGGATTTTACTATCTTTAAAATTAAAAAAAAACAAGATATGATTAAGTCTAGATAACTAAATTAGGGAAAGAAGGGAGACAAATAGAGTAAAACAAAAATATAGGTAAAAGAAAAAAGAAGGAACGGGAAACCAACCAGCAAAAAAGAAAAAGAAAAGAAAAAATTTTCTGAATTCCACCAAGATTCCAAAACTACTGGATAAAGCTGGCAAGACTGCAGTAGAGTTTGTGCTAGATTTGAGACTTATCTTGGTCTCTAGATGTGGGGGCCTCGGGCCAGAGTATTCAATCAGTACTTTTTGTATGTTCCTTAGCAGTCTGCCACACCTTACCCTACTTCTTCAGGTGGCGTCTTTCTCTCAGTTGCTTTGCTGTTTTCAGACAGACAGGGTCTCTTCCCAGACTCATGCATCATTGGCTTCTCCTGGTCTTGGCTCAGCCTTCTGTGTTTGTCTCCCTCTGTCAAGTCTCTGTCATCTCGGGTCATTTGTTGCTAGGTAGTGTGGGATGCTGTGATATGGTCTATTCCTCAGTCCAGCTGTTGAAGTCCAAGGCTGCTCAGTCCCAGTTCTTACTCCTCTCCCAAGGGGATGCTAACTTCCCATTCATTGCTTTACAAGTTCCACTGCCACTGTCATCCACCTCTGTTATAATTTCTAACTTCCTTGGAGGAGTGCTGCAGGGTGCCTTTCTGCTCCCACCCGAGGATAGCCTGGGGCTGCACAGTCCCAAGGTGCAAGGCTGTTAGTTCCCTCAGCCTTTCTAACCACAGGTCATAGAGATGGGACCATTTACTGCATTCCATTTATTATGCATCCCTGTAGTCTTTAACCTTGTCTCTAGTGGTTCCAGATAGTGCTCTGGTGCACAAAAGGAAAGGAAAGCAGGAAAAAAGAAGATGACTAAAAGGAAAACTGACTTATGGTCAGGTTCTTGTCAGTAAGATTTACTGCTGGACTACAGCGTCTTATGTTTGGAAGAAGGCAGAAGAGGCAGGACCATGTTATTTTAGTATATTCTTTTTTCTTCATCATCTTCTTTTAAGATTCCAAGTATAAACGGGCATGGTGGTGCACTCTTATAATCCCAGCACTCAGGAAGCTGAGCAAGGAGGATTGTTGCAAGTTTGAGACCAGCCTGGGCTACAAAGTGAGCCAAAGGCCAGCCTGAACGGCATAGTGAGTCCCTGTCTCAAAAAAGACAAAAAAAAATTCCAAGTATGGCTGGCAGTCGTCCCAATCCAGCTACCCACCAACAGCCATGTGGGCTGGCTAGCCATTTTATTAAGTCCTTTATCTGTGTTTTCCTTGATCTATTAGTCTCTCGTGTCAAACTGATTTTAGTTTCAGGGTGTATGTCTCTCCTCTTACTCCCAATTACCTGTGTTTTAGTTTAATTCCCCTGAACACCTCTGAACAAGGCTCCTCCTCTATTCAGCCATGTTATCTCTCTCTGTATTCTCTTTTAATACCACATAATCAGTGAATAAAATATAATTAGACATCAGTGGAATTATAGTCCAATTATTTAGCTGTTTCTGTTTCATAAGAGAGAGACATTTGACCTAGTCATAAAAATGATCAGACTGTAGTGCAACATCTACTGTTGTAAAATAATTGCATTTCAAATATACAATAAATGCACTGGAAAAGTAGGAGGAAGGAGAATAATTTCATAAAATACGGGCAGTATGTGCCTGTGCAAAGCTTTCTAATTCTATTTTTTTCATTTCAAATACTGTATAAAGTTCACTCAGACAATTGAGTTTGTGTGTAAATACAACTGACTGGTTCTCATTGCAAAGACTGGGTTCCCACTCTTCGGCTAATAATATCTCCCTTTTGTTTCACCTCATTACTTCAAGATTTCCTCCACTGTTCTCAGCTCGGTAATTTCTCTTTCTCCTCACTGTGTACACCTTTACAAATATTTGCAAACAATTATCGTGCCCTATTCTGGTACTTATCATACAGCAAAGCCTTCAGTGTCTTTAATACTTAATAACTAGGCCAGTGTCTTAAGTGTTTTTGTCTCTTGTAATTTCAACTGTCTAGGACACTATGGTAATTATGTAATGCAGTCCTGTACAGCACAACTTTGAATTCAGAACTCATTTTACTTCCCTTGGCAAACACTGTCTTGGTTGAAACTATTCTATGAGGTTATCAGAGTCACCACAACCCTACCACTGAGCCCTGGACAGTCAGAAACCTTGGTCTTAAGATCTAAATTGTAGCAGCCACACCCACACCACTGGGTGGCATTGGGCAAGTCACTATTTCTATGGATTTTATTTTTTTCCCTATAAAGTTCAAGCAGATTAGCACTAAGATGCCTTCTAAATCTATGACTGTAAGGCTAACTTGTATTTTCAGAGTAGCCTTTTTAAACCTAAATCTAATCAAGTCACTCCTCCCTAAGTGCCTATAGTTGCTTCCCATAGCACTTGAATGAAATCAAACTCTTTTGCAAAGCTAGTCTAAGCCCTGCATGATCCAGCCTCGGCCTATAATTCCAACTCAGCTTGTACCACCTTTTCCATTTATTATAGGCTATGTTCATCCAGATGAGACTCTGAGACAAGGATATGAGTCCAAGTAGCTTATGTGAAAGACAAGTGATAAGGGAATGAAGAAGGGAGGCAGTGAAGGGAAAGAAGACCATCAAAGGTGTGTAATCAAGCCGCTTATCACATTGGCTGATCCAAGGCAAGTCCCACTGAGGATGCCTGAGGAGCACTGAAAAGCACAGACCCTGCCTTTGATTTATTCCTGAGGGATGATGTTGGCCCACCAACTCCCACTCATTGTAGCTTAGGAGCAGCTTGGAAAAACCAACTCCCTGACACCTCCAGCCTGCCCAGGATGTTGACTCACTACGTCACCACGAAAAGCTACCTGTTCATACAGGATACCAACTACCAAACCAGTGTGGGTAAGGCATGAATACATCTATTATTCCATTGTTTACTAAAGTGCAGATGTGCAGACTTTCTCTATGTCCCTGGGTTTGTCAACCTTTCCTCTCTGGGGACATCACTGCACAGGACCCTTGTACCTCAGACAATTTGAAAGGTTGCACCACTTCCTCAACCCAAAAATTCTGCAGTTCTTTACTTCATAGAATTTTTTTGGCATTATTGGGAATTGAACCCAGGGATTTCACAATGAGTTACATCCCTGGCCATTTAAAAAAAAATGACGTAGCTAAGTTGTTGTTACTGTTTAGATCTAAAATGTTCCCCAATAGTCTTATGTTCTGAAGTGGGACATTATCAGAAGGGGAAAGTCACTGGAGGACTGACTTCCAAAGGCATATTCTTATTCTTGGCACCTCCCTTCACTCTCTGATTCCTGGCTGCGGTGTGGGGAGTAGCTTTACTCTGTTGCCCTTCTGCCATGCTGTTTGTATCTTGGAGCCAGCATATCATGAACTGAACCCACTGAAGTTATAAGCCAAAATAAATGTCTCTTCCTTTAAATTGTGGGTACTGGTTATTTTGTCCTAGTGACAGGAAAATGACTAATCCATTTTCTAACCCTTCTATGCTTCAGGCAAGAACTGTGATTTTCTGGGCATCTGGTATGTTTGGGTTTTCTTATTTAAATTTTTTTCAATTAAAAAATGAAGAAATGGAATTATTTCTTAAATATTATTTTAGCCCCAATATTCTCTCAGTCTATTAAATGAGAAACATAAATAAGGGCCTCACATATTCTTGGGACTGAGTATAGATGATCATTTAAAGTGTAAATATTTGCTTTTTGAATGCTCAAAATAAACAGGCTGGCCTATAAATACAATAATGGAAAAATTTTCTAAGTGAATCTGTTTCTTCACTTGGTAATTTCATGTAAGTCTGATATGGCAAATACTTGTTGTGAGTACAATTACCTAAGCCTGTGCTCATGACAGACATTACCAGTCAACTTTTATACTCTTTTATTAACCCTATCCATAAGTCTAGAAATGTGGCAGACAGAACTTTAATCCAGAGATCAAAGTTAACATTGCCAGTGATAAATTATGTTGAAAACAGAATGATATATGATCTAATACGGTTACTTTCAGAGTGTTTTCCTCCAAATCCATAACCATAATCTAATCATGAGGGGAAAAAACCAAGATAAATCCAAGTTGAGTAGTGTTCCCCAAAGTACCTGACCAATATTTCTCAAAATTCTCAAGATCACAAAAAAACAGTCTGAGAAACTTTCACAGACCAAAAAACTAAAGGAACATAAAGACTCAGAACAATATAGCATTTTCAACATGATCCTAGATAAAAATGGCTTTACTGAAAGAAAAATGGCTTTGCCATCAACTAAACTCCATACTTTGCTTATTTTACTTAGGTTCTATAAGATGTGAAGTTTAGGGAGAAAAAGGAAAAGGTATAAATGCATTGCTTGTATTATCTTTGTAAATGTCTGTACATCTAAAATAATTTCAAAATACAAAGTTTAGCTAGTGAGCCCAGAACCCTCATTGTCCTTATGAACACATGAGCCACATCTAGTCTTTTCAGTCCTCACCTATTTCATCAGTATGAGCATCGCCAAACTTTTCAGATCTTTTAATGCAGATAAAGGAGACTGAAATGGATTTTACCAAAACTTGAAGTTAGAATATCTAGCTTGGAGCATGTATATAATAGGAAATAAACAAATGATCCTGATAAACCCATTGTTATATTCTTTTCTACTTTCAAGTAATTTAGGAGCTACTCTGTATCCACAGAGTTCCTTAAACTAACATCTTTTCAAAAAATTAATGTCTAAAATACCTTTTTTTTAAACCCAAATTTAACTGCAAAGTTTGAAATCTGGGCATGGCAGAATATATTGAGTACTCTGACGCTAAAGATTTGCTGCCCTAAAGCTAAGAATCAACTAAATTTCTATAATTCATCTCTTAATACCTGCCAGATGACATCTGTGCTGTAGATCATCCTAGTAAGATTCATACAGCTTTTCCCTTGAAGACACATACCAAGTGCAGGATTCAGGCTTTCTATGTACTTATGGATCCCATAATTCATTGTCTACATGAAATGGACTGCTTTTGAAAACTTGGAGCCTGCAACTTTCACTTTTCAAATTGTGTAGCTAGCAGATTTCATTTACAGTATATTGCAACAAGTCCCTGGGAGTTTCCACTGAAGCCCATAAATCAGAATCAGTTAAGAAAAATGTTCAAGAGAATTTCCCATTTCTGCAGATAGACAAGTTTGAGAAATATCAGAGGTAGAGTTATACAATGTGAAATGACACTTTCTAAAAGGCTCTTTTGAGCAATTTATTAAGAATTTGTCAAAGGCATGCCAAGTGTTCATCAGCAAATTAGACATGTATTATAATGCTTATTGTAGCATTTAAAGATCATGATGCTTATCACTTAGATTGTACTTAACATGCTCAAAACATTTTCAATTCTAATTAAATATTCTCCCACATGTATCTGTGTGGAGAAATAATCATTTATAGAAGGAAGAAATATCCAGACTCACAAAAAAAAAATCCATCAAAGAAGGCTTGGGAACTTGAGCATAGCATTAGATATATAGGCAAATGTATAACATCTTGAGTTTCAGCCAGAAAACTAAGTCAGCTCCCCAAACAACCATTTGGAATTCAATCTTCTCATCAAAATGAACCTTCATGCTTTTTTTTCCTGAAGTTTTAGCTACCCTCTACATATTCTTTTGAGGTTTAGGCTAATTATGTGGAGCAAACAGGGAAACTTAGCAGTTTCATTTTTCCAAATATGAGGTTTATTTTTTCAGAAATCCAGCTCAACAAATATAGTTTAAATGTATTTCAGTTTCCTGACTTTCTTTTCTTTGCTTTTTTTAGTTTCAAATGAACATCACTGTTTCTCAATAAGATCAACACTTTGATAGCAAGAACAACCCAAAGAGTCCACTTCCGCAGGTAATAAGTTTGCTACTGAAATTATAAAGTATGACTTTTTGCTCACAGAAGTTGGGGCTTCAAATTTTAAATCTGACCACTTGATAAAGAACTTTAATGTTCAAACTCTGAGCCCCAGTGATACCCAATAGCAGCAGTACTTCTCCAAATGTGTGTACCTATTAGTGCAGGAAGGAACCTTCAGGAATCTGTCTCACAAGCACACTATGTACAGTATATGTACAAGTCTGTTTATGGAAGTAGTGTTCATAATAGGAAAAAATTAGAACTCTCCAAAATGTCCCCTGAAAGTGAGTTGTATAACGAATCCATTTGTCTTAGTTCAGATTGGCTGCTATAATAAAGCACTATAAACTGAGTGCCTTATAAGCAATAGAGACTTATTACTCACAGTTCTGGAGGTCAGAAGTCTAAGATCAAGGTGCCAGAACGGTTGAGCTCTAGTGCACGCTCTCTTCCACACTGAAGACTGCTGTAGCTGCATCCTCACATGGTAAGAATGGCAAGGCAGCTCTCAGGGGTCTCTTTTCTAAGGCACAAATCTTATTCTTAAAAGTTCTACACTCATGACTTAATTAATTCCTAAAAACTCCTCCTCATAACAAAATCATTTCAGGGTTAGAATTTTAACACATGAATTTCGAGCAAGAGAAAATCTGTCCATTGTGCAAATTAGTATTATACAATCTTGGAAAAGAATGAGATAGAAGTACTGCACAAGAATGAGATAGAACTACTGCACAATGACTACAAAGAGGAGGCACCCAATAAATGCAATAAATGTCACCTACTACTAGGATACACAGCTAGAGGGGATCTTAGAGCCTTGCTAGTCTAAGTGTAGTTGGTGGAGAAGCAACAGCAACATCTCCTGGAAGGTTATTGTAATGAAGACGCTCAAGCTCCTCTCCAAATCTACTAATTCACAGTCTGCATCTCAACATAACCCCCAGATAACCTGTGCATGTTAACATTTGAAACTAGTGAGTCTGGGATGTGAGCTAGAATTCTACATTTCTAACAACCTGTCAGAGGATGTCTCTGCTTCTGGACCATTAGCACAACAAAGTTTGAGAAATACTACTTTACACAAAGCACAGTGCTGCCCCCTCATTCTACAGAGGAAGAAACTGAGTTCTGAAAATGCGGCTCACTTGTTCAAGTCACATACCAGTCTATAGTGAATCTGTGACGCAGACCTGCTGCACCTTACTATGAACCTTATACTTTGAACAAGGTTTGGGTTGCAAAGACACCACTGTAGTTCTTCAACAGCACAGTGAATGATTTAAAATGGGCTCACTGAGGGATTCGGAGATCCTGTACAGATGTCAAGGTAAGTGAGACCCTAAATGGCTGTTTTAATGAATGCAATGTTATAATTCATGCAGAGTCACTGTTGTACCTAGCAAATTCATAATTAGAGGTAATTTTGCACCTGCTGTCACAGGAAGATAGCATTTCCTTTTAATTTAGCTTGATGCCTTGATTAAACTATGGGAGCAGCAGAAGACAAGGTAATCTCTCACTCCACTCCTAGAGAAAACACACAGCCTTTAGTTTGTAGTTATGATTAATAAGCCCGTGTAGCATCTTTGGAATCATCAGCCACGATGTATCATGGTGTCAGTGCTCTTTTCTGTGGGATGGGAACACTTCTCAAAACTGTTGTAGAAATGGCAACAGGTAACCGAATTCTTTAATATAAACAGTGCCAAGAATGTCAACAAGTCAGGAGCAACAATAGTCAGGGAGTACAATAGACAGAAAACTTCCTGTTTACAGAAAAAAAAAAGCAAGAACAAGAAACTGATCTGGAAATATAATCATTGAAACGATTAATCTCAGAACACTAAATCAGTATCCCAACAAAATTAATGTTATTTTTGCTATAACTGCATTGGATTTCTAGTAAGATCCACTTCAGCATTTTGAGATTTCTGCGACCGCCCCCAGCCCCATGAATTGGGTTAGAATGGATGGTTGATCTATAACCAAATTACTACAGGAGCGAGTGCCTCAGATGGGCTGACAATTGCTGAGAGGCCCCATGTGGTACTGAACATCAGTGGTCATAGGTATGTTCTCTTCTGTCTGCAACTGCAAGATTCTCCTGGTACTGTGCTCTGTTGGGGTCCCTGACAACCCAGCATTTTTCTGTTGCTCTCTGCTTAGCCAGAGGAGGAAGAGACGGCTGGGGAAGCCAATCCTATGGCACATGTGTTGTTTTCCTTTTAAAGCAAAAGATATTAATGTATGATCTGCTCTTTTCTAAATTAAGCCCTCAGTATTCAGGTTTAATGGCAATGTTGGCACCTCAATAAAAAAGTGGGTTTGGGCCATCACTGAAGACCCACCACAAAGCCACCACTTTTTCTCCTGTGTCATTCGGGGTTTGTGACATGGTTTGAATTTTCCTTTCAAAACTCGTGTTAAATTTAATTGCCAGTGTGACAGCATGAGCAGATGAGACCTTTAAAGGATGATTATGTCAGGAAGGCTCTGTCCTCATCAATGGGTAAATGACAAAAGGACAGGAGTGGGCTCCTTATAGAGAAAAAATTCAGCCCCTGTTCTCTTTGCCTCACACATGCTCACTTACCCTTCTGCCATATTCTGACACAGTATAGAAACCCTGGCCTTTAGTCACTGCCATGTTCTTGATCTTTCCAGTCTCCAGATCTATGGTCCAAATAAGCTCTTTTGTTTATAAATTACCCAGTCTGTGATATTCCGGTATAGCAGCAGAACAATGAACTAAGAGAGTACTAAAAGTGGTGGGGTTCTCGTAGCTCAAGATTCATGACCTTACAACGTAAAGCTATGACCCTCTCGATCTTCTCGGTTTCCTTCCGGTGTTGATCACATCAGAGGAAACTTCGGAGTTCTGGCTATAGGCAACCTACTGGCTGGGCATTCTAGGAAATAGACAGGAGGAAGTAGAGGAGGTAAATGTATTACCTGGGACAAGTCCTTTCATTTGCCTGACTGCCCTTCTTCTGTCTACACTCAGTTCCAGCATTCATGTCAGTGATTGAATAGATTCCATCATGGCAGGCATCATTCTTTATCACCTTAATCCTTTGCTGATAAAATATTAAATCTTTTCCACTCTTTCCTACTTTCTACAAAGTTGTAACTTTTAGAAGGTATCTGTTCAAGCTGTTGTCTTAGCATCAAAATTTGGGATAGACTGTGAGGTTACAAAACAAAGGACCTGGAATTACACATGACTTCCTTCCACAAATATACATATATTTTTCTCTTGGCTGCCTCTCTGGAAGGAGTACACCATAATTGTCAAGAGAACATTCTTCAGAGCAGGAAGACTCAGGTACATATCACAAGTATGACACTTGCTGGTTGTGTGATCTTTAGCAAGTGCCCTGTTGTCTCCCAGTTTAGTTTCCTAACCAGTAAAACAGGAATAAGTAACACCTACTTCACAGGGAAAAGCCTAAATGAGATGCTATAATAAAACACATCTGTATTATCCACCTTTCCCATTGTTGGGACAAAAATACTCAACACTCACAGCTTAAGGAGAAAGAAGTATAATTTGACTCACAATTTCAGAGGATTTAGTCCATGGTTATTAACTTCAAGGCAGAACTGTAGTGGTAAATGTGGTAGAAGGGTATGGTGTGGAAGAAAGTTGCTCAGTCCATGGTATCTAAGAAGAGAGAGAAAGGGAGAAGCTTGGGAGAGACTTGCTCACAAGGCACTTACTCAGTGACACACTTCCCCTAATCAGGTCCCCCTCCTAGTGGCACAGTTAGACATGAGTTCATCAATAAATTAATCCAAAAACCCCAACTCTCAATACATGAGACTTTTAGGAGACATTCTAGACCTAAACCATAACAATAAATAAGATGTTTAGTTCATGTGCAGTGGATAGCTATCAGCAAACACTCAAATAATGATTTATTGGGGCCAGGGATATAGCTCAGTAGCACCGCACCTGCCTGGCAAGCACAAGGTCCTGAGTTTGATTTCCCACACCAAGAAATTATAATAATGATTTATTGCTGCTGCCAATGATGAAGATGATGTTGATAATAATGACAATTTTGAATTGGATAAGGAAAACAAAGAGGAAGAATTTTAAAAATTTATCATTCATGGACACACTTGTCATGAAGTAGCCTACACCTGTTCAAAAGTAGCAGCATATAATAAATGTTCCTTAGGGACTAAAGAATAAACCTCACCTGCACAAGCTCCAATTCCTTCTTTCATTGCCTAACATCCAGGAAAAAGGGAACCCATCTGGGGAAGCTCAAGAAGACTGTGAAATATTCCAAACAGACAAATTACCACGCAGGTGTGTTAAACTCATGATAACTTGCTAGTGTAAACACATAATGTCAATGTGAATTCCCAACAAAATGTAATTAACTGTAAGCTATTTTTGTAAATGTGAGATTTTGTTATACATGGAAAAAAAAGGCATGATAACTTGAAGCCAGACTACAGTCCAGAAAATATATGTTATATGGAGTTGAGGTTTTGCTTTTAGCAAATAAGTTCAAATAGTAATGGGTCAGGTACAAAATTCTGGGAAACATTATTACAGGATAGAAATTTTTTGTAGCATTGTGATGTTGCTATTTTTTTACAAGATTTTTTTCATTCTATTTGCTTCTCCTGAGGTTCAAACTACAATTGAAATTGGTATTAAAAGACAATCATTACCCCAAGCCCAGAGGACAGAAGACTCAGCATGTTGTATATGAGGTACTTGATTTCAAGTGTGTTAAGAGGGTTTTTAATTACTCAGCTTTGGACTCAGGTATCACCTTCCTGACAAAACAGCAAGGGAAGAACTGCTTTCTAATTGGATGAGATAATTTCCCTTACCACCAGCCCTATGACCGGGAGCCATTTTGCCTCACAGGAAAAGCTATTTTAAACTAGCTCATTAGGGAAGGTGGGAGAGGAGCTATTTAGAGTTCCCCTACGCCTATGGGGAACAAAGAAGGGAAAAGAAGACAACTTTCATCAGTGGCCAACATCTTAAGCTTTCCCCTGTCAAAATTCTGCTTTTTACAAATATGATATATTGTACAAAGTACGTGGAAGATGACAATGTTAAGAGGATAAAATAGAGCAGACACTTTGGAGTTGATCACAAAGATCTGAGCGCCAACCCCAGGCCTATGGCTGAATGTCCCTACTAAAACTCATACTGAAATTTAATCTACATTTTGTGGTCTTAAGGGGGTGAAAACTTAATCCAAATATGGTATTTGGGTATTTGGAGAATGTTCGCTTTCCCATTGCTGGGACACAATAACCTACACTTACAACTTCAATGAAGAAAGTTAATATAGTTCAGTTTCAGGTAATTCCATCTACGGCCAGCTTGCTCCAAGGCGGCAGCATCGAGGTGGAAGAGCAGGACAGAACAAAGATGTTTGGGGCAGCCGGGAAGCAGAGCAGGAAAACAGAGCCAGAGAAGAAGTAGTAACAGGTCAAATATAATACTCAAGGATCATTCCTCCATGACTCCCCCAGACACGCCCAGAACTATGCTCCACCAATCTCCAGCAGTTCCTAAACCAATCAAACCAACACGATGAACTTTAATCATCACAGGACCTTTGGAGATAGTCCAAGTTAAACAAATCCATAAAATATGACCCTGATCTGGGGCTGGGGATTTAGCTCAGTGGCATAAGTGCCTACCTGGCAAGCACAAGGTTGTGAGTTTGATCCCTGGTACCAAAAAAAAAAAAAAACAATGAACTTGATCTAATGGAGTTTGACTTTATAAGAAGAGGAGAAACCTGAGCTAGGACAATAGGTCTCTTTCTCACCATGTGATGCCCTGTGCTTCCTTGGGACTCTGCAGAGTCACCAGATGGAGCCACCTGATCTTGAATTTACAGCCTGCAGCACTGTGAGCTAAATGTGTCTTTATTCTTTATAAATTACCCATTCAATGGTGTTCAGTTATAGCAACATAGGACAGACTAAGACTCCAAACATGGACATACAATTCTCCTACAGAGAATTTAAACTCACTTTACCCACCTTTGAATGGGGTGTATTAATATTTATTTGTCCCCTAAGATTTGTATAAGAATTACATTTTTTAAAATGATGCATAAAGGTCTTGCCACAGTGTTAGGCATTCAGTAAATGCTGGTAGGGATGACTACAATTTAGTGCTACCATGATAACACTTCTCTCCTCTATCTGCTAATATAAAGTCATGTAATGACTTGATTTTGCTTATAGTTTGTCATCCTTTGTCTTCAGTCTTCAGTCTTTAGTCATGCCTAACTTTACCATCAGATTCTGAGACAGTTCCATGTTTACACAAGCCCTGACCACTGCTTTTTGCTCTAGCATCTACCAGCCTACCTCAAACCCGCACCATAAACTCCCTTTATAACTCTTGTCCATCCTTAAAGAATAAGAAGATCCCCTTGTCTGAGATTCACTTTCCCCGTTTCAGTTACCCAAGAAGAACCATGATCCATTAAAAAAAAATTCCAGAAACAAGCAATTCAAAACTTTTAAATTATGCACTATCCTAAGCAGTGTGATGAAATCTGAAATGGTCCCATTCCATCCTGCCCAGTATATAAATCATCCTGTTGCCTTTTGTATCCACACTGAATGTACTCCCTGCCCATTGTCACTTAGTAGCCATCTTGTTTATTAGATTGACTATCCAGACATTAAATGCAATAAATACCTATGTTCAAGCAACCCTTATGTGGCAAACGAACACTACATCAAAATACCTACATTATCACTTCACCTATTCATGTAGGCACTGTTTCATTTCACATCATGAAAGAAGGTGACTAAATATAATAAAGTATTTTGAGAAAGGCCACATTCATCTAACTTTTATTACAGTATATTGTTTTAATTGTTCAATTTTCTTATTACTGTTGATCTCTTTCTATGTCTACTTTATAAATCACACTTTAACATAAATACACATGAAAAAGTAGTATAATTAGAGTCAGCACTGAGATTTTGGGCATCTCCTAGGGGCCTTAGCATGTATCCACTGCAGAATAGAGGGAAATGTACCTATGCTGAAAACACACAGGGCAGCAGCAAATTCAGAGGGTTGACATTCACACAGTGATGCATTCTAGATGTCCTGAAAGAAGCGAACTGAAGGTGACCAAGGTTACTTGGGCTTAGTTTCTCAGGGAGTAAAGGAACAGCAGTGAAGAAAAACAGGACTGGCTTCATAGGCCAGTGACCTCCACAGTCACACAGGGCCTCAAACTTAAAGAGCCTTGCATTTGGTTCAATGCTGTTCTGTAGGCATCTTGAAAGACTTAGTTTATTTAAAAGAGGACCCCACATTTTTATCTTGCAATGTACCCCACAAGTTATAGAACTGACCTTGTAAAGCGATAAGAAAGTACAGAGGTGAAGGCTAAGCTGGCTCTTTAGGTTCTGGAACATACCTAGTTCTAGAACATTCTAGAAATGTAATATTACATAAAGTTGCCATTTATTCTACATACATTTTATTGACTAGACCCAGAAGGCCAGTTTCAGTGTTCTCCTAGATAAAATGGGCATGATGACTATATCAATCTCAAGGACTATTTTGAGGACTAATAGCATGCACTAAGACATATAACATGGTAGCACATAGTAACTACATAATAAATACCAGCCATTGTCAGCAGGAAGAACATAAGTTCAGAGATAGGGATAGGAAAAAGAGAGCTACCAGCAGAGTGTGAGATGGGGGAATTGTCCTTTCTTTTACAATCAGAGCATATATTTTTAACCACCTGAAATATGCAAAACACAATCTTCTCCTGAGGGTTGCACTTTTGTGTTGGGAATCAGGAAAGCAGAATCACTTTCCTACACTATGATGCTATACATTAGAGGGTAGTAAAAGCTGTAACCAAGGACCCAATGAGTGTAAGGAGGAAGAAGTGTGATATCCTTTAGAGTAGCTCAGAAGAACTCTTGAGATCTGAGAGTACTCTGGGAAGAATGGCTGGGACTTGGAAAACAGAAAAGAGACAGAGGGATCTGTGGGAGGAAAAACATATGAACAAACCCTCAGAGAACAGGAAATGAAAACAGTATTTAGGAAACAGCAAATGGTCTACAGGGCACAGGTATATCTCAGTCTGCAAAATGCTGGCATGCTACAGAAATGAGGTTTTTCTTTTTCTTTAAATCAACCTAAATTTGACTGCAAGCCCTCAGCCCATGAGGCTAACAGGAAAGCCAATCTTCCTCATTATTGGAGCTCTGTGTGGTCACTCCAAATTGTTTCAAAGAGTTTCTAGAGCACTTCTAGCCAAGGGTCATTGGTCTAGACTGGTTTCTGATGAAACATTCCTTCTTCTTCTTCCCTCCAAAGTGCCCAGTTGGGGGCAAGGTCAAAAAATGCATCACTTAGCAGGGAGAAGCCAGGGAGTCCAACAAAACTGGGAGCTGCCACCAAATTGATCTTCAAACAGCCACTGATGTTGTATTAAACCTGGTTTCAACTTGGTATAAATACTGAGTTAATAGTAAGTGTAACTGAAGCTAACTAGCACCACAAGAGATCCTGAATTTCAGCGTTCAAGAGTCAGAATTTGTTCTGCATTCTGATTTTATTTCTAATCCAATGTGTCACCTTTGGTAGGTTACTAGATGTTTCTGAAAATTATTGATAATACTTCTTAGGATTGTTTTCAAAGTTAAGTGAGATATTATATCCAAATGACAAATTGTCTGTCATATATAAATACATGATAAATACAAGATAAATAGAATCTGCCATCATCATCATCATCATCACCATCATCATCATCATTATCATTATCATCATCTTCCTATATCCTGAAACAGGTAACAAGTTAAGAAACCAGATTGCCTGAATTCAAATCTCAATCGAGCCATGTTCTACTTATATGACCATGCACAAATGACACACATGTTTTTCTGGGAATGCATCAATTTCCCTATCTGAAATCAAAGCTCATTATCAATACCTAACTCATACGGCCCTACAGGTGATTAAATGAGCTGTTTCATATAAAGCATTTAGTGCTCAGTAAATGTTAACTATTTTTGCTTTATTTTATTTTCTCAAATACTCGTACATTCACTCATCTCTCAGAATATAAAGGGGAGGTTTAAAAAGCCATTCTTCCAGTCAGCACTATACATGGGCTGGGGGGGGGGGCAACCAGATGCCAGCCCCTTCCTGTTATCCAGTGCCAGTCACATGCCACAGGAAGGAGAACAAGGAGCCAGCCACTTCTTGTGAATCAGAGCCATGTGGGGGCTGTGGGGAGGACAGCCAGATGCCAGGCCCTCTTGGTGTGGAGGATGGGAGACAAGACGAGCCATAGTTCCCTCCTTCTGGCCTCTCCCTCCATGAGGGACCAGCTGACCTGGAGAAACACAGGCTGAGATGATAGCTATTGAAGTAAAATACAACTTAATAAAGTTGTATTTATTGATGAAGTAAAATACAGCTTGTAGTGTTGGGTGTTTCCCTGACTTTGCAGGCTTAAAAATGGTAATCTGATCATCTATTTAGAGGATAACAATACACAGTATAGCATCTATGGGGGAAATTGCCTTCTAAAGATGGTAGCAATTGTTAATTGCCAATTATTTTGTTTTAAGGTCCTGTATCATTTTCATTGTTTGGTTTGGTTTTATTGTTTGATTTTGTTTGATTTTACTATATATGATGGCATGAGCAGCTATTTCAAAGATGACAAGATGTATTATGGTAGCTATTTTGTATTTACTATTATCTTGTTTTGAAATTCTGTATTGCATTCATTGTTTTGTTTTTATTGGTTCTATTCAGTTTTGTTTTGTTGGATTTTCCTGTCTGATGGTATAGGCAACTATTTTGAAGGCAACAAGAAGCATTATGGTAAATATTGGTTGATTTCCTATTATCTTGTTAGGAAATTCAGTATCACACTGTTTTGTCTTGATTGGCTTTATTTTGTTTCATTTTTCTTGGTTTTATTCTCTTTAAAATAAAAAAATTATTTTAAAAAAAAGTCATCCTTCTTATTAGAGTTCGTCTTTCTTCTAAACTTGTATGAAGTAGAAATCCAGTGTCCCCCTATAAGGATACAGCCTGAGAAAGTCATTGTTAATAACTTGGTAAGCATTCTGCTATTCATTTTATGAATGCGAGTACATATGAATGGAACCCTTCCTTATAATTTAACCCTTCTTGCCTTAATATATTGTTGACATCTGTCGTATCAACACTATTGAAGAACCTATCTTGTCCTTATCCAGAGGCTCATTATATTTCACAAAATCAAATTACAGTACCATAGTTTATTGGGCAAGTCCTCCACCTGCATAGATTCCAGCTTTCTGTGATCCAGAGCTCATCATGACTTTACATCCACATGAAATGCTTAGTTAGCATAAAATTCTAAGTACAATGTCTGAATCACTTTTCTCATCACTGTAACAAAATACTTGACACCCATAGTTAAAGGAGGAAAGATTTGTTTTTGGCCCATAGTTTGGAGAGGTTTTGGTCCAAAGTTGGCTGACTCCAAAGCAGGTGGCATGACACAGGTGTATGGCAGAGAAGAACCACTCAAAGCATGGCAGACAGGAAGCATAGCCAAAGGAGGAGCCAGGAAGGGAGATATACTCTGAGTCATGTATGCAATGAAAAGAACACACCTTTTAGTAGCAAGTCAGTTATACTGCCCATAATTCAATCACCTTTTAAAGTCCCTTTGAGCCCATGATACAATGAAAGAGGGGGGCATCTAAATATAAACCACAACCTATGGGATAGCCAGGTCAAGAGACATTTAAAATTGAGCTAGGTGCAAACTCAACACCTTGCTCAGAACAGGTTAAGGCCCTGCCCAGCACCCCAGTGCCAAAGACCTTTGGGTAGGTCCCTTGCAACCTGATTGGGACCTGCCCAGTGACCCTGAGTGGCCAGGGAATTGACTGCACTCATTGGCAAGAGCCAAAGGCCTACACAGCGAACCTCATACAGTTGTGCAATCTTGACATCTCTGTAAGGCCCAACATAATGGCCCCAAGCAGCTGCAGAGTTTGGGTCACCATGTGGCATGAGCCGAAGGCCTTGCATAGCATACTCCATCTAGCTATTCAGCCTTAGTACACCACTCAGAACCTGGTAGACTCCCACCCAGCAACCTGAAGCAGCCAGAAAGCTTCACAGTACCACATGGAGTATACTGAGGGCCCATCCAGTGTACTCCCCACATTTGAGGGATCTGGAGTGCCACTAGGGACCTGGTAAGTCTTGACTAAAGACCTCCATTCAACTAAAGAAATTCCTTGCAGTACTGACAGATATCCTCAAGCCAGGAAGCAACTGGGACCTTGCATTCAGCTTCTTCAGCGGAATGCAGGAAAATTACAAAATGAAAGACCAAAATGCAATCTCAAACCTGCAGGCCATCCCAAACAAGCCTAGGAAACAAGACATAGAAGAACATGTAAGCCAAAAACCTGAAACATCTGAAATGATAGCACCTGAGGTAAAGAAAAAATTCCATGAAGCTGTAAATGAACTCAGATCAGAAATAATCTCCCATGTAAAAGAAATGATAAACATAATAAAAGAAATGCTAAAAACATCTAAAGAAGGCATAACTTTTTTTCTTTTTTTTATTTAAAAGAGAATAAAACAAAAGGGGGCAGTACAGAGCAGATCAGAAGAGGACAACATAGGCAACACAGTACTTTACATTAAAGCTAAAGATACAACAGCAGAAAAATAACATGTCAATAATAAACCAATATATAACAGTTACAACCATTAATGTAAATGGCCTCAACTCACCAATCAGAAGAAACAGACTGGCAGAATGGATCAAGAAACAACATCCAACCATATGCTGTCTACAAGAAACCCATCTAACCAAAAAGGACACTCATAGACTGAAAGTCAAGGGATGGAAAACAATACTTCATGCAACAGGAAACCAAAAAAAAGCAGGAGTGGCAATCCTGTTTGCAGACAATGTGAATTTCAAACCAAGAATGATC